>APFE031290634.1:16432-28058 GCA_000404065.3 Pinus taeda
CTTTGTGGGACAAGTTAGGGACTTTGTACCAATCTAAGTCTCTGGTGAATAAACTGTTCCTACGGAAAAAGCTGTATAACCTGAGGATGAAAGATGGAGACTCGATGATAGAGCATATGAACACATTTAATACTGTGGTAAGTCAATTAGCATCTATTGATATTAAAATTTTAGATGAAGATAAGTGCTTCAGTTTGTTGTGTTCTCTACTAGATTCGTGGGATAGTCTAGTTATTGGAATAGGTAGAAATGCAGCTTCCTTGTAGTTTGACGAAATAGTCTCATCCTTGCTGATGGAGGAGATGAGATGGAAAAATATTGAGAGCCAGAATGGTCATGCCTTGTCTATATGAGGACGGTCCCAGAACAGAATAAAAAATAAGTCATCGAGTGGGAGATTTAAATCTCCAGGAAAACCTGTAAATGTGGTGTGCTGGAAATGAAGAAAGGAAGGGCACTACAAAAGGGACTGTAAATCTAAAGCTCCTGATAAAGGAAAGGGATTTGATGATGCTCCTTTAGTAGAGGCGAAAATCACCTTAGATGAAGGTGGGGATGTGTACTTGGCTTCTTCAAGTACACATGTAGATCATGAGGCACGATTGATTGACTCAAGTGCATCCTTTCACTTCACTCCCCATAGAGAGTGGTTTTGCGAGTATGAGAAATACGATGGTGGTGATGTCTTCTTAGGGGATGATAGGAAGGCTAGAATCATTGGTCGCGGAAAAGTAAAGTTAAAGTTACAAGGTGGAAGGGTTAGAACACTTCCAGGTGTTCTGCATATTCCTGCATTAGCCAGAAATATTATTTCTATAAGCAAGTTGGATGATGCAGGTGTAAAAATAGTGTTCAGGAAGGATGCCTATAAGATGGTTCGAGGAGCACTGGTATTGATGCAAGGAGTTCGGATTGGAACTCTGTACAAGCTACAAGGTAGCATGGTTGTTGATGGGTGCAATAGTTCTGTGGTTCCTGTAAGTGGAGCAGAAAATCTAGTGGTCTTTAGAGAGAAGACCATGTTGTGGCATCAAAGGCTTGGGCATATTGGAGAGAAGGGCCTTTGAATACTTCATGGTAAAGGTATGGTAGAAGGTATGAGTAATAGCTCTATAGATTTTGATTTCTGTGAAAACTGTGTATATGGGAAGCAGAATCAGGTGAGTTTCCCCTCTGGTAGTAAGAGGGCAAAACATATATTAGAGCATGTGCACAGTGATGTGTTTGGACCTGTGAAGGTCCCATCACTAAGTAAGTCTGTGTACTATGTATCATTTATAGATGAATTCTCAAGGAATACATGGATATATTTCCTTAAGAAGAAATCTGAAGTCTTTGACAGGTTTAAAGAATTCAAGGCTCTGGTGGAAAGCCAGACAAAGAAGAAGATAAAGGTGTTGAGGATAGATAACGATGGAGTTTTGCAGTAAGGAATTTGAAGAGTTCTGTAAGAAGTGTGGTATAGCAAGGTAGAAGACTACTCCATATACACCTCAGAAAAATGGAATTGTAGAAAGAATGAACAAGATGTTGATGGAAAGGGCAAGAAGCATGCTTAGTGGTGCCAGGTTAGGACAGGAATTCTGGGCAGAGGCAGTGGAGACAACATGTTACTCGATCAACGGATCACCTTCATCAATGTTGGAGGATAAAACTCCACAAGAGGTATGGAATGGTAAGAAACCCTCTCTTTCACATCTGAGGGTATTTGGATGTGATGCATATGTACATGTTCCAAAGGATAAACAAACCAAGTTGGATAGTAAATCTAAAAAGTGCATCTTTATTGGGTATAATGATGGTTTAAATGGTTATAAGCTTTGGAACCCAGTAACAAGGAAGGTTGTGTACAACCGAGATGTGGTGTTCAAAGAGGTGAAAGATGTTATTAAACATGAAGTCCAACCAGAGGAACCCGAGAAGATAGAATTTGAGCTAAAGGAGGAAGAATCAGACTCTGTAGCAGAGGAGGAATTAGAAGATGAAGAGCCACAAACTCCAGGTGTGAGAAGATTAGTTCAGGAAAGAAGGTAGCCAAAAAGGTATAGTCCATCTGCTTTTTGCTAAAATTTTGCTTTATCTATTGCTGATGATGATCCTAGAACTATGAAGGAAGCAGTATATTCAGAGGATGGAAAACTCTGGAAAGAGGCCATGGTTGATGAAATGACATATTTTCACAAAAATGAGGCTTTGGATATGGTGGAGTTACCGACTGGAAGGAAACCCATTGGCAACAAATGGGTGTTCAAGAAGAAGACAAATGCATAAGGAAAGGTGGAGAAATACAAAACTCGGTTGGTAGCAAAAGTTTATTCCCAGGTGCCGGGAATAGATTTTGGTGATATTTTTTCTCCTATTGCCAAGGTAGCTTCTATTAGATTACTTTTATCTGTTGCTGATGCTTTTGATTTTGAGGTAGAACAGATGGATGTGAAGTCAACATTTCTTCATGGGGATTTGGAAGAGGAGATCTACATGAAGCAACTTGAAGGCTTTGCGGTGAAGGGTAAGAAAGAACTAGTATGCAAGTTAAATAAGTCTTTGTATGGGTTAAAATAGTCGCCTAGGATGTGGTATTAGAAATTTGATACATTTATATAATGACTTGGCTTCACCAGAAGCAAAGTAGATCACTGTGTATTTTAAATTAATTGTTGACCATGTTATTTATTTGGTCTTGTATGAGGATGATATGTTGCTGGTTGGAAATGACAAAGAAATTATCTAGGATTTGAAGGCCCAATTGTCCCCCAAATTCGACATGAAAGGTCTCGGTGTTGAAAACTATATTTTTGGGCATGGAAATTAAAAGAGATCAGGCAAAGAGGAAGCTCTACTTAAAACAGAGGAAGTATGTTGAGACAATATTGCAGAGATTTAATATGCAGGATAGTAAATCGATGAAGGTTCCTATTCCTGTAGGTGTAAAGTTATCTACTGAACAGTGTCCAAAGACACAAGAAGAGGAAGAGGACATGTCTTGCGTTCCATATGCAAGTGCAGTTGGTAGCCTGATGTATGCAATGGTCTGTACGAGACTAGACATTGCACATGTAGTGGGAGTATTGAGAAGGTTTATGTCAAAGCCAGGAAAGGAGCATTGGATAACAATGAAGTGGGTTTTCAAGTATTTATGTGGCACTAGTGATTATGGTTTGTGCTACCAAGGAAGACCAAGATTGGATAAAGTGTTGGATATTCATGGCTTTGTTGATGTAGACTGGGCTGGAGATATGGATCAGAGAAGATCTACAAGTGGGTATGTGTTTAACCTATTTGGATGTTCAGTTAGTTGGATGAGTAAGAAACAATCTGTAGTGGCACTATCAACTACAAATGTAGAATACATGGTAGCCACTCATGCAAGCAAGGAATTAGTTTGGTTGTAGAGATTGTATTCAAGTATCGGGTTAGTACAGGGAGCTATAAGGATAGACTATGATAGCCAAAGTGCAATTTTCTTGGAAAAGAACCTTGAATATCATTCAAAGACAAAGCACGTTGATGTTCAATATCAATTTTTGAGGGATATGATAGAAGACAAAAAGGTGTTGCTGGTAAAGGTGGACACTTTGAAGAATACTATAGATGCATTGAAAAAATCTGCGAGGAGAGGTTCTCTTGGTGTAGAGAAACAATGGGCATTGCAGGGCTGTATAAATGACTAAGATGTCTTGTGTCCCCTGTGGAAAGAAAAAGACAAGTGGGAGAATGTTGGGTTGTGATATATTCTTTCCATGACTAGACCATGTAGTTAACCAGGGGGTTAGAGGGGAGGTGGAGCCCCCCCTTCGTTGCATTGATTGCTTAGTGGGGGGGTCACAGGGGGTTTGAGGGGTGCAGGTAACCTCACTCTATGGGGTCCGGGGCTGCACCCCAGGAAATTTTGGTTTTGGAACCTATGTTAGCTTGGGTAGACCCACTTATGGTTTTGTGCATGATTTTCACACATGTTTTTGGATGCGATGGTTTTCGGTCCATGGCTTTGGACACGATGGTTTTCAGTCCATGGTATTGGATGCTTCCGCATGTATATATATGCATTATAACATTGAAAGGAACACAATGAAAAATCAAGACGATAGTCCCGATTTTGTGATCTAGGGGAAAATCTTTGTGTATATGTGTTTTATGTGTTATCCTCTCGCATTGTTTATTTTTTGTGTTTTAGAATTCGTATGCCGGTAATTTCTGTATGGGGTTAAAACCTACAATATTGACTATGAAATTACAACATTTTACAAGGAAAATTTACATATATTTTTAGCTTCAGAGGCACTGCCCCTGATTCCCCCGCCAGGGAGGGGCTCCCCAATGTTGCAGCCTCCACCCCCTGGACCCCCCTGCAACGAATATTTTATGAGTGGCGTTTCTGCCCCATTACAAACTAGGGTCCAATGTGGCGATACCTTTGAATACAGAAGATAATCAGGCTCCACACCCAACAAATCCTGCTAGAAAAGAATCATCAACTATTGCAAGTCATGTTGGAGACTTACACTAGCTATTCCAAGTCATGCTGGGGAAATTGATACTAACAAGAGACCTAGGAATAGAAGATCTAAACATTAGTTCCCTTGCAGGCTATGTAAGAAAGATCACCTTACTTTTTTGTTCCTTGATATTTCATTGGTATAAAAGTTGTGGTCCAAGTTTGAAGGTTCTTCTACTCCTAAAGATCATATGGTTTCTCATTAATATATTCAACCACTAGTTAATGAAGTGATCAATCCATTGCAATCTTTGAAAGATCCCAGTCCTCTTCTTAGGGGTGAAGTATGTTCAAACCAATTCATCTTCATTCTAGTTTAGAATATTTTGGACTAGGAAGAATTGTGATCTCTTTGAGTGTACCTCCTTTGAGTTGTAGTTGTGGTTATTTTCATTGGGATAATATTGTTGAAACTTGAATTCCTTCTTCTACGCCTTGTCAAATGAATTTTAGATTTAATTCCAAAAATATCTATTGATGTATAGTGGATGAAGGATCCTCTAGAAGTACTTTATCCTCCTCGGCCTGGAAAGATTTGGGTTGTCCAAAGTTGCTGACAAATGTTAGTTAGTTATTAGCATATGATAGAACACCTAGTGAGTCATTGTCTATTCTTCCTCAGTTTGTTCTCACATTAGTTATGTATACTTTATTAGTCAATTTGGTGGTGGGAGATGGCCCTTTAAACTTTGATATGATCCTTGGGCATGATTATGTCTGTGCTATGAATGATGTGGTGTACACAATCTTTCATGTGATGTATTTTCCTCACAATAGAAGCATTTACATTATTGATCAACTTGCGTCTAACAAAAATCATTTTTATTGAACTTTAGCTCATAATACCCATTGGTATGTTCCTAGTGTTCGAGTAGACTCTACCCTAAAACATGTGAATTATGTGGGACCATATCCTAAATGTTTAATTTATTCTAAGAAGGGTCCCTTCAACACATTTCTTCCTTCTTAGTAATTATTCCATGCAGTTGGTTGAGTGATCTATCCAATGGGGGCATAAGAACCCCCACTTCCCCCTGTTGATCCTTCTAGTTCTCATGATTCCTTGCATGTTGAATTACCTTCATAGGAGGATTTACTTGGATCCATGACTATGATTAATAAATCATATTTTCTTCTAGAAATGGAAGGCATGGGTTTTTATCTACCAAAGGAATATTTGGCCTAAGCCTTGCAAGGCAATTTTCCTTAAGAACTATTAGGACTAAGCCGCAAGGTTGTGTAGTTATGTGTACTATATTTTAGATATAAGGTACGCATTTTAAAGATTTTTATTCTATAATTATTTTTTTATCTGAAGTTTATATATTTATGTATTAATTTGTCATCTATTTTTCCTAATTATGTCTACGGTACTTTGAAGACATTTTTTTTGGTGTTTTCATGATTGATTCACTATGATAAGTAATAGATCTTGAAACTACAATATAGGTTAGGTTCACCACCTTACATTGTGCATTATCATTTTCATTTCCCATTTCGGCCTTAGGATCAATCCCACTAAATTGCGACATTGAACCTTCTTGATGTTTAGAAGTGTCATAATTTTGTGGTAGAGACTATGTTTATCATGGGTTCTCTAGATAGTACATTATTGCTACTTTGCCCCCATGTTGAAGTTTTCTGGATAGGATTTGGGTTCCTCTTTTTTCTCATCATGAATTTATGTTGAAGTTTCATTCTTCTTCCTCACTCTTATTCTAATTTATACCTCAAATGTCCCCACTTGTTGAGTTGCACTATTGCATTAGATATTGATTTTTTGTGCATTTGGCCTTATGTTCACACCAAATTAATTTTTTAAAGCCACTTTTGTTAATTCTTTTTTCTGAAATATCAAGCCTTTTATTTATTTCCTTTTCTACTAAACACCCCCATAGAGCGAACATCCCCCAAGTATCTATCTACTGCACAATTTATCTTGCATTGAGCATAGGAATGTTGCAAGCATTAGAACTAGTGTGTTTGATTGTGACATTTGTTCTCTCTAATGTAATATAAGAATTATTTTATTCCTTTTCAATACTTTCATAATATGAAAATGAAAAAAAGATGAAATATTAAAATAAAAAAAGCAGGGGATGGGAAGAGTTTCTTTTGTCAACTTGGAAACATATACAGTTTTTTCACCATTCAATAAAGAAGCTTGTTATGAGTATTTTCCTTAAGAAACCAAACCTTGTTATAGAGTTAATACTCCTCTGGTCAGTTACTCTTTCAATCATATGACAATGCTAGTGTTGCCTCATGTATCTCAGGTTTATACAAAAATAATCTTGGTTCATGCTTCATAAGTGATTCACAAAATGTGTCATTCTTTTGTTCAAGGGAAGTAAATCAATCACTCTATGGTGTACCTTGACTCATTGTGCCGTCCATACTTAATTCATCAAGTTACTCTCAGTATCAAATTAATATCTCAGTCATATACTCATGTCAGTATAGAAGGTCCCCAATGACTCCTTGTTGATGGATCTACTCTTATCAAATTTGACAATTTTGTCCAAGAGTAGACCTTAACTTGCACCCTTGCCCTATTCTATTATTTATAGTTTACCTTGTGCCCAACATTGATTTATATCATTTTTCTTTGACTGGGAGGTTTCCCTTGTGTTCGACATCAACTTCGATTATCACACATTGAGATTTATGTAGTAAATTAGTTTCCACTTAACCCTATTGGTGGATTCCCCATCACTGCTTTAAGCTTTCACCATTAGTTGGTTTATAGGGTTTCTTATTTGTGCTATTCAACTTGGGGCATACACGAAATGTATTTGGTTGTGGCTTTTTAGTCTTATTTGTTCGAGTTCTTCTAGATTATTGGCTTATGGGTTACACTCATGCTAGTAAATGTGCAATTCCATAATTCCTTTTCTCCAATGGATCTTTTCCCATTGACTTCAACTCATTGATCTTTGAATAAGGTCTAGAGTATTTTTTAGTACCTTGTGGTTAATAGTCACCAGTGGTATATTTCCTCACTATTAACTATGGAAATATATCAATGTCCCTGATTTGATAGAGTCTTTCAACTGTTAAACTTCAACTTATTTATTCACACTTGTTAGATTGTATTGGGTACCTTGATGCCCATTATCATTGTCAATGGTTTGTCTCCTACTTATTACTGGTATACATCAATGACCAGTAATAAAATGATTTCTTACATGGTTAAATTCATCTCATTTATTCCCATAGTGTAGAAATGTACCATCGGTGGTCAGTTTGAACACCATGGGTTGTTTTAGCATTCATGATCACTTGAAATTTACTTCATATTTCTTCTCGTGACATCCACTCTTATATGCTACACTGAGTTTCAAATTTTTTTTATATGTCCACACCCACATACAATACCACTACGTTGTATATGACTCTAGTACTTTAGTGGGGGATTGATTCTACATCACACTTTGTATATATATCCTCCTATATGTTATTGAGACATAGCTCTATTGTGTTTTATTCATGGATTTGATCAATTATGAGATGCACTATATATTATTATAATCATTATCATACTTTATATACTTCATTATGGATTCTTATCATACTTAATTAGAGGCCATGATTTCCTTCCCTTAGAGCATGGGTATGCCTTCCTTGGATATGAGTTTTCTTTTTTATTCATTCTGCAGGTTTTGATTGGGTCCTGCTAATAACGTTTCCTTTGTATTCTTAATTTATTTTCACCATCAGACTTCCTTATAGCCTTATACATTAAGGGGTATCTATTATAACATCTTTTACCTTGCTTTTTCATTAGATGCTTAATATGCTTTGGGAATATCCATTTTCACTTTCAAACCAATCATTATCTTAAAGATTTTTTTTTCAAAATATATGCATTCTATTCCCACTGTAAAAATGTGTATGTATGCAGTCCCCCTGAAATATTCTCACATATAACTTTTAAAATTTGAAAAAATATTACAGTTTAATTATTTTTTAGGAACAATTTATTATTTATACCAAAAATCTGCCTACAAGAGCTTGTAGCATAACCAACCCAACTAGTTTTTTGTGTTATAAATACAACCTATGGGCCACCCTCATATGTATTATGGTGATTGGCATCCATACCCTACCAAATTTCTCCCAAATTAGGTCTACATTATCCCATGCTTTCTGCACGACTATCTCTAGGAAATACTAGTTTTGTTGGCTCGAGTAGCAAGGATCCAAAGGAGGGTTCCATAGGTGTCACCAACATATATCAGGTTATATCATAAATACCTCTTTTTTTATACTATTTCAATAAGGAGACTCAATTTCATTCCGATTTGAATTGTCAATTTCTTATGAATGTTAATGTATAATGGATATATTAACAGATTAACATGTTTATATGCATATATACTTTGAATGTTTTGATTCTTTCTTCATTTCTTGTCCATCTTGTAAGTTTGCAACTTTGGAAGGAGAGGTTGGAGTGTGGACCCTATGGGGTCATCATCAACTGTAGGACCTACATGTGAGTACATTAGACCAACCTTTTAAATGCAAGTTACATGCATTTTTGTTTGAGTCTTTTTTTTTTTACTTTTATGCTTTTTTTTATTGGGGCTTCCAACCATAGCCATACAAAATGTTTCCAAAAATATTGACCCATATTTTATGTATTAGCACCCATCCTTATATTTTATGAAGGGTTTTGTTTGTAATGAATCAATTAGTTTGAATTTCCTATAGACACAATGCATCAAATTTACATACCTAAAACAAATTATGCCAACCATGGCTTACCTATAAGTGGAGAATTTGAGACACTTAACATTCAATGAAATATATTTCTTTGGAAACATTGAACATAGACACACATGTATCACATATTTATCTTTTAGCTCTTGTAAAGTTCAAAGTAAAATTGTTTCTTTCTCCCAATGTTGCCTTATTTCCCCAAAGTTGGAAGAGGAGACTAGCTATGAGCAAACTAGGTGTGGGAGATTTTTACCTAAAATGGAGATCTTACATACAATCGAGCCTACATCTAAATTTAATGAGAACTAGATCAATATATTCTTTTTTAACTCTCTTGATTCACTTAGAGTGGAAAAAATGGAGGAATTAGGTTACAAGGTCTTCTTTACTAGTGGATCCCAATTTAGAGAATTAGAGCCTAAAATATTTCATATACTTTTTAAGGAACTAATTGATGTATATTGGGGTTCAAATACCTTTTTTTGTGCCAGAAATTGTATTACGATTCTACACTCCAATTTCTTTTTAATGTTTCATGTCAAATAGAGTTCATGTGCAATTTTTATGACTCTTGTATGTTTATTGTGAAAATTTCTAAACAAAAATTATATTACAGCAACAACTGATTTATTTCACCTACTTATTATTCCCAAGAAATTCTTAACCAAATATCTTCAGTAAATATTAAAATAAATTCTACTACATATATCACATTATTATACAGACATAAACATATGCACAAGAATCAATCACATTGACACAATTATTTTTGGACAATTGTCCCTGCAAAAACCCAATGCGAGAAATCTGGTGCAGAAAAGGGGGCATTTTATTGATCCTCAATAGTAATCGATTTTATAGAAAATTTACATAGACAATTGGAGAAAACACTTGAAAATTTTCTCTGAGACTTTATGACACCCTGGAGAGTTTCCTTTATCTACTGTGTTAGGCAAGCATCACTCTGTGTGGCTTTGCACAACTTTGGTCCCTGTCTACATCATCACTGTGTATCAGTGATTTGTGTCTCCCTCTGTGCAATCTCTTAGATTCCCTACATCACTCTTTTGAGCTCCCTAGACTGCTGCTAATCCCCCTCTTCCCCCACCCTGCAACTCTCCCACTGAATTCTCTTTGAGAATCAATTTTTGAGTATCTACTGGTGTGTCTCAAAATGATCTTCAACCCTCCTCTTATACTTTTCTTGTTGATGAATCAATGGTTGAGAATAAGTCCCTAATGAATGACTAAGATTAAAATAGACTTGATCCTCATATCTTAGAAGATTCTCATCCTTATGCTTATTAATACCCATTAACATTTTTATTTTTCTAAGTTTAGACTTAGGAACCCGTTAAAAATATTAATTATTTTAATAAATCCTCATCCAGATGGAATTTCTCAAAAGGATTTTTGGGTCCTGGGGGTCTCATGTTCTTTAGCGTCTCCACCAATTTTCATTGCTAGATCACATCCGATGCTACAACAAATCAAGACTCCCTCTTAGCGAGGAATGTGGTCTAGTAATGTTCCACCCCTAAACAACACATTGATCCTTCTGCACCGGTAACTGTGTTGATGCTTGACCTGTTGCCAAATATCCATTGCACTGTTGCTTCTTGTACTACTACCCATGGCTCTGCCACTGCCACTGCTACATCTATACTTCAGCTCCCTCTCAACATGCTATCCATGCTTCCCATAGCATTACCACTGCTAACTCTTGCACCGCAACTTCTGATACTTATCCATTTCTGTTACTGGAATGGATTATTTATTGTCCCCATCCTTTCCCTAAAATAAAAAAACTTTGTTCTCCCTAGGGCCTTGGTGAGAATGTCCACCACCTGTTCTTCTGTAGGAGTGTAGCTCAACTGTACAAATCCTCTTTGGACATAGTCTTTGACAATGTGGCACCTGATATCAATGTGATTTGATCGATCATGAAACACTGGATTCTCAGAGAGCTTTATGAAACTTTGATTATCACACATGATACTGGTTGCATCCATTCTTCTATTGAATAGGTTCAAAAGCAACTTTCTGACCCATATGGCTTCACACGAAGCTGTGCTCGTAGCCATATATTCTACTTCAACTGAGCTCAGACCTACAAATTTCTATTTCCTACTGCAGTGGGAAGTCATACATGATCCAATTTTGAAACAATACTCAGTGGTACTTTTCTGATCTACTGAACTTCCAACCCAATCAACGTCAATGAACCCACTCAGCCTGATGTCATTGCCTCTGGTGTATAATAGTCCATGCTCGATTGTTCCTTGTATATACCTGAGAACATGTTTGGATATTTCCCAATGCACCCTCTTATATTATACCATGAACTAACTGAGGGTGTTGATAGCATAACAAATGATTTCCTGGTATTGACCAGATATATCAGGGATT
>APFE031290634.1:28078-40032 GCA_000404065.3 Pinus taeda
AGGAGCCAGGCCAAAATTATATTAATAAATTTAATATTACTATGATTAATAATATATTATTCTATTTCTAGAAATACGTAAAATTAGGTACAATTAATAAATGAGCGAATAGTATCAAAAGTAATTTATTTATTTAAATAACATTAGGTTGTTAATAAATAATGTGGGATCAACATCTTTGTCTTCTAATGCATTAATCTTCTTCTAGTGGGTGATCATTGGAGTATCCATACACCTACAGTCCTGCATCCTGAATCCCTTCAGAATTTTTATAGCATGTCTCCCTTGTCCAAGGAATATCTCACCCTTTTGTTGCTAAACTTCCAACCCTAGGAAATAGTGCATTTGTCCCAAATCCTCCATGTCGAATTTTGTGGCTAGATTATTCTTACAGTCCTTGATGAACCTAGATGATCCTGTGAGGAAGAGATCATCCACATATAATACTAAGACTAGAGGCTCATTCTCTACAACGATATAGTAGAGAATGGGATCTGCATCACTCTTGACGAATCCCATCTTCTGCAAGTAGCCATCAATTCAAATATACCAAGCTCTAGGTGCATGTTTGAGCCCATACAAGGATTTCTTCAATATTCATACATGAGACTTCTTCTCATGTGTCTCAAAGCCTTCAGGATGTTCAATGTATACTTCCTCTTCTATTACCCCATTGAAGAATGTCATCTTGACATCCATCTGATGAATCTCCCACCCAATCTGTGATGCAAGAGACATCATGGTTCTAATATATGTATACCTAGCTACTAAGGTGAAGATGTCTTCATATTTTATTCCCTCCTTCTGAGCATACCACTTATCCAAAAACTTGGCTTTGTATTTCTCCAGACTGCCATCTACAACATACTTGATATTATAGATCCATATCGAACCTACCACTAATTTGTCATGAGATCTAGGCGCCGCTTCCCAAACATCATTCACCATTATAGAGCTATATTTCTCCACCATCACATCCAACCATACTTGATGTTGAAGGGCCTCCTAAAACCTGGAGGGTTCCCCAACCTGAGCTACTAAGGCCTGGTATTTGTTTGGCTACTTTCGCTCCCTTTTACTGTTTCTGGGAGCACCAATGAATTCCTCTGCATCCCATAGAATATGTCGAAGTTCCAAGCTCATTCTTCCTTTGGTAGTAGGCTCATCTGTCAACTCTTCCTCTTCATGTAATTCCTCTTATTCTGAAGGAGAATTTCTGGTACTAGTTTCTACTGGTTGAAGTGGTTTGAGCAGCGACTCATCTTTT
Source organism: Pinus taeda (assembly GCA_000404065.3). Classification (NCBI taxonomy): domain Eukaryota; kingdom Viridiplantae; phylum Streptophyta; class Pinopsida; order Pinales; family Pinaceae; genus Pinus; species Pinus taeda. The sequence continues at coordinate 29,346 of APFE031290634.1, forward strand.
GAATGCTCTTTGGAAGGCATTTCTCGATATTTTATGAAAGCTCTACCCTCCATGAACTTTACATCTCACAGAGCTACTACCTTCCTACTCCCCAAAAGATAGAATCTATATGCCTTAGCATTCTTGCTATATCCCACAATATATCATTTCTTTGCAGTTTGATCTAACTTCTTCCTCTTCTCCTCGGGGATATGAATTATGATTCTACACTCCAATTTTTTTTTAATGTTTCATGTCAAATAGAGTTCGTGTGCAATTTGTATGACTCTTGTATGTTTATTGTGAAAATTTCTAAACAAAAATTATATTACAGCAACAACTGATTTATTTCACCTACTTATTATTCCCAAGAAATTCTTAACCAAATATCTTCAGTAAATATTAAAATAAATTCTACTACATATATCACATTATTATACAGACATAAACATATGCACAAGAATCAATCACATTGACACAATTATTTTTGGACAATTGTCCCTGCAAAAACCCAATGCGAGAAATCTGGTGCAGAAAAGGGGGCATTTTATTGATCCTCAATAGTAATCGATTTTATAGAAAATTTACATAGACAATTGGAGAAAACACTTGAAAATTTTCTCTGAGACTTTATGACACCCTGGAGAGTTTCCTTTATCTACTGTGTTAGGCAAGCATCACTCTGCGTGGCTCTGCACAACTTTGGTCCCTGTCTACATCATCACTATGTATCAGTGATTTGTGTCTCCCTCTATGCAATCTCTTAGATTCCCTACATCACTCTTTTGAGCTCCCTAGACTGCTGCTAATCCCCCTCTTCCCCCACCCTGCAACTCTCCCACTGAATTCTCTTTGAGAATCAATTTTTGAGTATCTACTAGTGTGTCTCAAAATGATCTTCAACCCTCCTCTTATACTTTTCTTGTTGATGAATCAATGGTTGAGAATAAGTCCCTAATGAATGACTAAGATTAAAATAGACTTGATCCTCATATCTTAGAAGATTCTCATCCTTATGCTTATTAATACCCATTAACATTTTTATTTTTCTAAGTTTAGACTTAGGAACCCGTTAAAAATACTAATTATTTTAATAAATCCTCATCCAGATGGAATTTCTCAAAAGGATTTTTGGGTCCTGGGGGTCTCATGTTCTTTAGCGTCTCCACCAATTTTCATTGCTAGATCACATCCGATGCTACAACAAATCAAGACTCCCTCTTAGCGAGGAATGTGGTCTAGTAATGTTCCACCCCTAAACAACACATTGATCCTTCTGCACCGGTAACTGTGTTGATGCTTGACCTGTTGCCAAATATCCATTGCATTGTTGCTTCCTGTACTACTACCCATGGCTCTGCCACTGCCACTGCTACATCTATACTGCAGCTCCCTCTCAACATGCTATCCATGCTTCCCATAGCATTACCACTGCTAACTCTTGCGCCGCAACTTCTGATACTTATCCATTTCTGTTACTGGAATGGATTCTTTATTGTCCCCATCCCTTCCCTAAAATAAAAAAACTTTGTTCTCCCTAGGGCCTTGGTGAGAATGTCCACCACCTGTTCTTCTGTAGGAGTGTAGCTCAACTGTACAAATCCTCTTTGGACATAGTCTTTGACAATGTGGCACCTGATATCAATGTGATTTGATCGATCATGAAACACTGGATTCTCAGAGAGCTTTATGAAACTTTGATTATCACACATGATACTGGTTGCATCCATTCTTCTATTGAATAGGTTCAAAAGCAACTTTCTGACCCATATGGCTTCACACGAAGCTGTGCTCGTAGCCATATATTCTACTTCAACTGAGCTCAGACCTACAAATTTCTATTTCCTACTGCAGTGGGAAGTCATACATGATCCAATTTTGAAACAATACTCAGTGGTACTTTTCTGATCTACTGAACTTCCAACCCAATCAACGTCAATGAACCCACTCAGCCTGATGTCATTGCCTCTGGTGTATAATAGTCCATGCTCGATTGTTCCTTGTATATACCTGAGAACATGTTTGGCTATTTCCCAATGCACCCTCTTAGATTATACCATGAACTAACTGAGGGTGTTGATAGCATAACAAATGATTTCCTGGTATTGACCAGATATATCAGGGATTATAAGAAGAGCTTCGACGTAAATCACATGAAAAATACCTTTGTCAACGCGCTTCGAACCAACTAGTGTGGTTCATCACCAGGACAATTTGAAGAAACAGATCTGGGCTAGCATGTTAAATAGACTGAGCAGAGACTCCAACGGCTACATAACGGCTATTTTTGACTCTAGGAGCCAGGCCAAAATTATATTAATAAATTTAATATTACTATGATTAATAATATATTATTCTATTTCTAGAAATACATAAAATTAGGTACAATTAATAAATGAGCGAATAGTATCAAAAGTAATTTATTTATTTAAATAACGTTAGGTTGTTAATAAATAATGTGGGATCAACATCTTTGTCTTCTAATGCATTAATCTTCTTCTAGTGGGTGATCATTGGAGTATCCATACACCTACAGTCCTGCATCCTGAATCCCTTCAGAATTTTTATAGCATGTCTCCCTTGTCCAAGGAATATCTCACCCTTCTGTTGCTAAACTTCCAACCCTAGGAAATAGTGCATTTGTCCCAAATCCTCCATGTCGAATTTTTTGGCTAGATTATTCTTACAGTCCTTGATGAACCTAGATGATCCTGTGAGGAAGAGATCATCCACATATAATACTAAGACTAGAGGCTCATTCTCTACAACGATATAGTAGAGAATGGGATCTGCATCACTCTTGACGAATCCCATCTTCTGCAAGTAGCCATCAATTCAAATATACCAAGCTCTAGGTGCATGTTTGAGCCCATACAAGGATTTCTTCAATATTCATACATGAGACTTCTTCTCATGTGTCTCAAAGCCTTCAGGATGTTCAATGTATACTTCCTCTTCTATTACCCCATTGAAGAATGTCATCTTGACATCCATCTGATGAATCTCCCACCCAATTTGTGATGCAAGAGACATCATGGTTCTAATATATGTATACCTAGCTACTAAGGTGAAGATGTCTTCATATTTTATTCCCTCCTTCTGAGCATACCACTTATCCAAAAACTTGGCTTTGTATTTCTCCAGACTGCCATCTACAACATACTTGATATTATAGATCCATATCAAACCTACCACTAATTTGTCATGAGATCTAGGCGCCGCTTCCCAAACATCATTCACCATTATAGAGCTATATTTCTCCACCATCACATCCAACCATACTTGATGTTGAAGGGCCTCCTAAAACCTGGAGGGTTCCCCAACCTGAGCTACTAAGGCCTGGTATTTGTTTGGTTACTTTCGCTCCCTTTTACCGTTCCTGGGAGCACCAATGAATTCCTCTGCATCCCATAGAATATGTCGGAGTTCCAAGCTCATTCTTCCTTTGGTAGTAGGCTCATCTGTCAACTCTTCCTCTTCATGTAATTCCTCTTATTCTGAAGGAGAATTTCTGGTACTAGTTTCTACTGGTTGAAGTGGTTTGAGCAGCGACTCATCTTTTGAATGCTCTTTGGAAGGCATTTCTCGATATTTTATGAAAGCTCTACCCTCCATGAACTTTACATCTCACAGAGCTACTACCTTCCTACTCCCCAAAAGATAGAATCTATATGCCTTAGCATTCTTGCTATATCCCACAATATATCATTTCTTTGCAGTTTGATCTAACTTCTTCCTCTTCTCCTCGGGGATATGACAATATGTTAGGTCCCTATACTAACTACTACTGTAACCCCTTATTTTTATTAGTACAACCCCCTTTTTATATTGTTGTGCCCATGTAATCCCCATATTGTTATTATTGTGCCCCATAGAAGCCCACTATTGTTATTATTGTGCCCTTACATTATTGTTGTTATGTTGGATCTGATTATATTATGACCCCTTAGAATCCTATATATAGAAAGGAGGTCTTGTCATTTGAATCATCCAAGAATTGTTCATTTGTGTAATGTAAAGGAGGTTGCCCCCTCAAAAATGCTTATTTCTAAGGTGTTGATCTATCTTTTCTATCTTTTTGTGAGTTGGTTTCATAAAATTTGGTATTAGAGTTGTGGATTCTAGGGTTTCATTGCTCCAAATAGGTTGTCGTGGAATTTTTGCTATAACGTTTTCACTACAAAATTTCAGAAGTAAAAAAAAAAACTCATTTGAGAAGAAATCGGCCTAAACCTCACGTCCAAATTTTGGGTCTTTTCTTGCTATATTTTCGTAGATATAATTTGAGACATTTAGGGTTTTTGCAGGCTCTCGAATTACATCCTAAACAGGTGACCTAGGTAAAATCATCATAACTTTCTCTATGAGCATAAAATTGAAGTTTCGTAAGAAGTTACAGAAAGAGGATTTTCTGTAGTTTTCTGTATGTGAGTTTCATATACTAAGGCTGAAATAGTGAGATGTGGCACGTCGTACAAGTTCGCTCTATTCAACTAGTCTATAATCAGGTCACCGTGGGAGATTTGGCATAGTTGTTTCTTGGATAATCAAATTCTCATCAGACTTGCGAGGTTAAAAAGAGATATTAGAGAACTACTATAGGAAGATATTTCAAAACTTGGAGATCTGAAATTATAGAGTTACAATTGTTTCAAGATCGAGCTCCTAAATTCAAGAAAAAGCGAGATGAGGAAGTTTGATGGCAAGGATCCGGTAAATTGGATACTACAGATCGAGAAATATTTTGATTTACATGGTGTACCACTGTTACAAAAGGTATGTATTGCACCTTCATATTTAGAACAAGATCAATTTTTATGGTATAAAGGGCTTTGTTCCTGTAAACCACTTGTTACATGGTCAATTTTCATGGAGGAAATTATAGCACATTATGAGGATACAAAGAGCAACACCTTCTTTAGAGAAACACCACAACAATTGGAAGAAAAAAGAGAAAAGGGTATTTGTTACAAAGTGGAAAGAAACATTATGGAAACAAGGAAGTCTACCCCTCACAACTATAAATATGGAAGTTTTGTTTCTCCTAGCCTTCCACAACCTACAACGGTTACACCACAACAATTGGAAAAAAGAAGAGAAAAAGTTCTTTGTTACAATTGTGATAACAAATACACTAAAGGTCATAAGTGTGCTGAGAAGAAATTATTTTACATAGATTATGAAGAGGAGGAAGAAAAGGATCAAGGAACATCAAAAGAAGAGGATATACACTAGGAACCAACCCCAGAGAAAGAAGAAATGAATTCGACCATATCTTGTAAAGAATTGGAAAGAATTACCACTCCTCAAACTCTCAATATAGAAGGACATATCAGGAAGAAAAAGGTTCAAGAAGTGAAAGATCACATCGATAAAGAAGAAATAAATCCTAGCATATCTTGTAATGCATTGGCCGAAATTACCACTCCTCCAACCATCAAGACATAAGGACATATCAAGAAGAAAAATGTTCAAGAAGTGAAAGATCACATCGAGCATCAAGAAATGAATCCGACCATATCTTGTAATGCATTGGAAGAAATTACCAGTCAAGCTCTCAAGATAGAAGGACATATCGAGAAGAAAAAGGTTCAAGCAGTGAAAGATCAAATCAAGCATCAACACCAAGTTCTCCAACTTTTAAAGGATAATGCCACTTTGGTGCAGAATCGAATGAAACAAGAGGCAAATCAACATCACAGTGAAAGACGTTTTGATGTAGGCAATTGGGTATTTTTACAGCTACATCTCAAGCAAGATATTGATGAGAAGGAAACGTTGGCAATACTACATGCACTTAAGAAATGGCATCCTTACCTAATGGGAAGACACTTCAAGGTAAAACTAGATCATGATAGTCTGAAATACTTTTAGAACGAATATTATATTTAGAAGAAAATAAAAAATGGGTCAAAAATATGTTGGGTTATGTTTTTGAAATCATCTACAAAAGAGGGAAGCAAAATTTTGTTGCAGATGCACTCTCAAGAAAGGATGAGGATGTGGAAGCATTGTTTTCTGTTATTTCTATTATCCAACTAGATTGAATAAATGAAGAAAGGGATGAATCGAAGAAGGATGAATAAGTGTCACCACTCATTCAAAATTTGCAGAAGATCCCAGTTCAAACAATATTGCCAAAAATTGACGAGGAAGGAAAAATCATATTGGAACCTAGTGTAGTCATAGAAACAAGAACCCAACAGCTATGAAATAGATCAATTTTATAGTATCTCATTAAGCGGAAGAACTTATTTGTTGAAGATTCCACATGGGAGGCCAAGAATCTTATACAAAAGCATCAAGAACTACTCAAGCGTTGAGGACAACACTTTTTGAAGGAGAGGGGCATGTTAGGTCCCTATACTACTAGTGTAACCCCTTATTGTTATTATTACAACCCCCTTATTATATTGTTGTGCCCATGTAATCCCCATATTGTTATTATTGTGCCCCATAGAAGCCCACTATTATTATTATTGTGCCCTTACATTATTATTGTTATGTCGGCTTTGATTATATTATGACCCCTTAGACTCCTATCTATAGAAAGGAGATCTTGTCATTTGAATCATCCAAGAAAATTTCATTTGTGAAATGTAAAGGAGGTTTCCCCCTCGAAGAGGCTTATTTTTAAGGCGTTGATCTATCTTTTCTATATTTTTGTGAGCTGGTTTCATAACACAATATTCTAAACTCCCAAATAACCTAAAATCACTTACTTCAGGTGTCTTCCTGATGAAGACCTTCTCTGGAGTAACCTTGCCCAATTCCCTATGAGGAGTTCTATTTTGGACATAGACTGACATGTTGCATGCTTCTACCCACATGAATTTTGGCATATCCTGATCATACATCATTGCCCTAGCTTCTTCCACAATAGTCTTTTTCTTCCTTTCTGCTACTCCATTTTGCTCCGGATTGTAGGGAGTTGTCTACTCTCTTCTAATTCATTCCCTAGTGCAAAAATTGGTGAATTCCTTGTCAACATACTCTTCACCATTGTCTGAGTGCTATAGTTTTATCTTCTTTCGAGTCAGATTCTCCACTAGAGCCTTGAACTATTTGAATCGACTGAAAACCTCATCTTTGGTTTTCAGAAAGTAGATCCACATGTTCCTAGAATGGTCATCAATGAAGGTGACCAAGTATTCAACACCACTAAAATACTTTATGGACATCGGTCCACAAATGTATGAGTGTATCAATCCTAGTATACTCTTGGCCCTATTTTTACTTCTTGGAAATGCTTCTTTGGCATACTTGCCTAGAGCACACCATTTGCATACATCATCTCGTTCAGTACTAAGATTTGGAAATCTTGTTATAGTTTTTCTGAGAATTCTCAAATCCCCATTATGTAAGTTTCCCATCCTTTTGTGCCACCGTTCATTCAAACCCTTATCTCCATTACTACATATTAGTGCCATTGGTTTTCCTAGCTCTAACCTATACAACCTGTTACTTCTCATTCTGATCTGGACCTTCTTTTTCCAAGTCAGGTGTTTGGCGTATACTTTCTCCTTGATGAAGAAAAAGTCACAGTCATTGCTTTGAAGTTGAGATATGAAGAGTAATTTCACCCCCAATCATGGCACATATAACACATTGGTAGCTCAGAACCACTCTCCTATTTTTGTTTGAAAAGCTATAGCACCTTTCCCTGCTGGAGTACACTTTGCCTTATTCCTAATGATGATATGAAAATTCATTCTTTCTTCCTGATAATATAAAAAACATTCTTGGATTCTTGTCATATGCTAGGAAGCTCCACTATCTATATACAAAACCCCTGAGGAGGCAGGGCTTGCTATGCAAGCAACTTCTTCTTCCAATCTGGAAGCCAATATAGAATACTCATAATTTCTCTCTTGTGCATTCTTCTGAAAATCTACATGAGTCTCCTTGACTAGATGCCTCTGCATCATGCTCCTGACCCATAATTGATTTCCCTTCTCATCACCGAATCTTTGGTCTAATACCATGTGAAAATTTCTAAACAGAAATTTTGTCACTACACTACTAATTTATTTCACCTAGTTATTTTTCCAAATAAGTTATTTATGAAATATCTTCAATAAATATTAAAATAAATTCTACTGCAGATATCATATAATTATACAGAAATAAACATATGCATAAGAATCAATCACATCAACACAATTATTTTTGGACAATTGTCCCTGGAAAAACCCAATGCGGGAAAACTGGTGCAACAAAGGAGGGATTTTATTTATCTTCAACAACAATCAATTTTACAAAAAAATTTACATAGATGCTAGGAGAAAACACCTAATACTTTTCTCAGAGACTTTCTAATGCGCTGGAGAGTTTACTTTCTCTACTGTGTCAACCCTGCATCACTCTCCATGGCTCTGTGCAACTCTGGTCCCTCTCAGCATCATCCATGCATCTCACTGATCTGTATCTCCCTTTTGCATTGTCTCTTAAAGTCCTTGTGTCACTCTTTTGAGCTCCCCAAACTTCTTCTAATCCCTCTCTTCCTGCACCCTACAATTCTCCCTTTGAATTTGATCTCCTTCTCTTTGAGAATCGATTTTCCTTGAGATATTGAGTATCTACTAGTGTGTCTCCAAATGACCCTCAAGTATTCTCTTATACTTTTCTTGTTGATGAATAAATGGTTGAGATTAAGTCCTTAATCAACGGCTAAGATTAAAATAGACTTGATCCTCGTCTCTTAGAAGCTTCTCACCCTTATCTTTATTAATACCCATTAATATTTTTATTTTCCTAAGTTTATACTTAGGAACTCATTAAAAATAATAATGATATTAATAACTCCTCATCTTGATTGAATTTCTCAAAATGATTTATGGGTCTTGGAGATCTCTTGTGCTTTAGCCTCTCCACCAATTTTCATGGCCATAACACATTTGATCCTACCACAAGTCAACATTTAACTACTATATTGACCACCATGATACAAGTGGATTCCATGCCGTACCCATTACTCATGAATATAGGGCAAACCATGAGTGGAATTCAAAGAAGAATCTAGAAGGTTCAGACCTATAACTATAGGTGAGGATTGAGTGTGTCAAATGTTACCCTGGTTTGGCCATTAGGGTATGTTAAATATTGGGCCACTAGGGGGAGTATGGTTTCTATTCTATAATAGTCATATAGGCCACAAGCCTTAGGTAAATTAGTATAGATTTCCTCTTTTTCTATATGGATGGATGTCCATAGTAGAGAATAAGAGAGAAAATATATCTCACCTTCAAGCTAGATTTTATCCCTTCAGGGTTTCCCAAGGAGAAACTTGTGTTTATTGTGGATGGTTTTTGTGTGTTTGTATTTATTTGTAATATTTATTTATGAAATTTAAACTATTTGTTTATTTAAGAAAAAAATAATTAATTATAGAATATGAAACCCAAAGGGAAAATTAACAAACATACTATATATTTTAATAAATTTGATCTTATATGTTGTGATGAACTATTATAGTGGAATATTCATGGAATTGTAAATATCATATTGACCTCAAAGCTGGTTTAATTAGGGGTTTTTGTGGAAATTTGTTGCACATATTCAAGAATTGGTTTAAGAAGAAAGTCACAAAACCCTAACCATGGTCAATGAATTTGTTCACAATATCACTCATGATATAATAAAAAAAATATTTTCAATACTAAGAGGGTGAGTTTCAAGCATCCTTTCCAATACAAACCTCCTTATGGAATATATAGAAAGGAATATTGGAATAAGAGAGGATATAGGCTCTAACTTAGAGGTTAGGAAACACAAGAAATTAGAAGATAATTAAGACCCAAAAAGGTACTTAATGAAAGAACTAGAGAAATAAGCTGAGTTTGAGTGTCGTTAACCATTCTGAATATCTATTCAAGATGGAAGTGAAGGTTGTATCACAACCATAGAAATATGTGGTATATGCATTAAAACTAAATCATTGGTTGTAGGAATAAGAAGTTTATTTTAATGTTGACCATAGGAGTAAAGAACATAAAATGTATTTTTTCTAGATTGAAGTTAAAAGGGAGATGGTTTGATATAGTGGAAAATCCATATGGAAACACTTAGGTTGGAGGGTGATCCACTACTTTAACTAGGTGGGAGAACATGAGAACCTAATCAAGTCCAGATTTTACGTTATCAGATCTGTAGAGGACCAATGGATCTAATGGTACCATTTCAAGAAAAGGAAATGGTAGAATGTACAAGAGTACACTATTAGGTTTATAAAGATGACCACCATTTTGCGTCTATCTCCCAAGAGCACAAATTTACTACTTATGTATATGAGATATATACATTAAAATTTATGAAAGTAAGTGATAGTTTTCAAGAAAAGAAGAGTGGGTGTGGCATGTCTTTAGGCACAATATTTGAAAATCATAAGTGAAAAGAAATGGAAGGCAAGTGTTGCGGGATATTATCCCCTAAGGCTCTTGGGTGGAACCCTAGCAGACTGAAAGTTGTCTAAGTCAAGAAACACACACACACAACCGTTTATGCTATAAAAAACTACTTCTAGGGTGAGAAGGACATACCTGAGGTCCTACGTTTGGGTAGTTACTCAAGGGTGCAAACCCTTCTTCACGTCCCTTCTGCTCCTTTGTCCTGCAAAAACAACAATTCCAAGGATTGCAACAGTATATGGACAAAGATTTACATAAAAAATGATCTTTATGTTATGTAAGAGAGGAGTTAGTTACAAACT
>APFE031290641.1:0-12967 GCA_000404065.3 Pinus taeda
AAATGAAACTTTCTTTGCTAATTCCCTCTCTTGTTTAAAATTAGATACATTCGAAATTTTAAATTGTCCTCTATTGGTTGATAATGATAAACAAAAAACCTTTCCACATCATCTTTTTAAAATTAACTCCTTTGTCATAGGTAGAGCCTCTGCTGCCAGCAAACGTTCATAGTTTCGAAAGGGATACTTTTAACCATGTCATTGTCCATTGTCCCATTCACCTTAGAGTATGATTAACAGAATGAATTCAAAACATGTTTTTCACATTTTGCATTTCTTTTCTATTTTCTGTTATTTTTGTAAGATAAAAAGCCATTGCCTTGGTTTGGTGGCTAGCTGAGTGACAATTCCATTCACTGGTAGTAATCTAACCGAACAAGCTGGCTCGTGATGAGACCCCTTGTCTTATAATTAAAGCCATTACCCTGTTTTGGTATGCAGTCTTGGTAATGTCGGCTAAACTATTTTCCTATGAACATGGTAAGGAGGCTTGTAATAAGACCTCTTATCTTTTATATCCAATATTCTTAGAATTACATTCTGAGTAATCACAAGCTTTGGTGAGTGGGATAGACAATTTTCTCCTTAAGAGTAAATGGATGACAAGATAAGAGTTGAAGATGCTGAAATTGGATTAGTTCCTATTTTGATATTGATAACCTTCTTGTGACCAATTTGAAAACCTAAAAATATTTACAATATTTCTAAACTTTGAGAGGGGTTCACTAAGATTGCAGTGTGGTTTCAAAATGCAATTATATCTAATTTCCTAGAAATCATCCCTTTTGTTTAAGACTTCTATTATTTTAAAAGTAAATATCACACTACTTGTTTTAAACAACTCTTTAAGTACAGCAAAGGTCAATGGAAGATACCTCACAACTTTATTTTCTAATGCTCCTACAAACTACAAAAATGTTATTAAAAGGAAAAGGGGTTACCTCCTCAATTGAAGAATTTCTTTAAGATAAGGCCATTAACAGGGAGAGAATCTCTCAACCCTGATAAATCTTGTAATATGAAGGTCGAATGGCCTATCTTTTCATAGATCTGAAATGGTCCAAGCCACATCTTTTGAAACTTGGTGTGTTTTCCGTTATCTTCATGGGCTTTGTCCCATTTCAGAACTAAATCACCAACTTGAAGTTGTTTGGAACCGGATGAAAGTGAATCAAATGATGACTTGATGATCTGCTAATGTTTCGCATGAATGAATTTGGCTTTTTCTCTTTCTTCTTCTAATTTTAGAATTTGGTCATGTCTAAGTTGTAAAGAAGAAGAAGGGCTTTCTTCAATAAATTGAACTAGGGATAGAGAAGGGAGGACAAGATTTGTTGGTAGCACTACTTCTTTTCCATACACAAGTTTAAATGGAGAAGAACCTAGAGAAGCTTTTTGCATTATCCTATCAGACCATAATGCAAATATTAAAGATTTGTGCCAGTTCTTATGATTCTGTTCGATAGTTCGGTTAATAATTTTAATCAGATTTTTGTTTGTAGATTCTACTAAACCATTGCCCTGGGGATAATAATTAGCAAAGTATTTGAGTTTAAATCCTCTTTTAATTGCCAAATCAAACATAGCATTGCCTAAAAAGTAAGATGCATTATCAAAAACAAGAGCATTCGGGACACCAAACTTGGTAATGATGAATTGGTCTATGAATTCAATAATAGCTTCAGAATTTGTTGTCTTTAAAGGAATCGCTTCAACCCACTTGGTAAAGTAATCAGTAGCGGTAAGGATATACTTATGCTGTTTGGAAGAATGTGGGGTAATTTCTCCAATGATCTCCAATCCCCATTGCTCAAATGGTTGTTCAATGTTGACTGGTTGCAAAGGGAAGGCTGATTCCCTTTGTCTTCCACTAGAAGTTTGGCAATTTCGGCATTTCCTTACATATTCATGAGCGTGTCTAAACAGAGTGGGCCAATAATATCCAGCATGGATGACTTTGTGAGTTGTTGTATCAGCTCCAAAGTGGCCTCCTGCCGGTCCATCATGTAATTCCTGCAAAACCTTTTCTGCTTCAGGTTTTTCAAGGCATCTCAATAAAATTGAATCATAATTTTTCCTAAAAATCACATCATCAATAATGGTAAATTTTTTTTGCTTTCAATCTTATGGCCCTTTTGCTTTTGTAAGACAGGTTGGGAGGTGCATATCCATTTTTCAAATAAAATATTAAATCAGCATATTGCGATTCAGAGTTAGCGATACTTATCCTGTTGATCTCTTCAAATTTATTTGTATCACCTGATTCTGGAATGTTGGATGCTCCTGCCAACAACCTACAAAAACCTTGGCCTCTAACAATCTTTGCTGGCTTGATTTCTATGTCGTATTCTTGAAGTGTTGTTACCTACTTTGCCCTTTTTTCTCCCAATTCTCTTTGGATTAATAGTTGCCTTACTGAAGGGAAAGGAAATATAACTTTTGTATGGGCTTTTAAAAGGAAGGGTTTGTAATGTTTAAATACTTTATATACAACAAAGGCCTGTTTTTCTACTTCGGAGTAGTTTAGTTCAGCACCTTGAAGATTTGAACTATAGAATGAAATGGGTGCTTCCAAATTGTGATTGTTGATCTGTGTGAGTACTGCAGCATAAGAGAAATCGGATGCGATAGTATACAATGTAAAATGATTAGAAAAATTAGGGGTATTTAAAGCGGGGGCATTGATTATTGATTGTTTGATTAATTCAAACACTTCCTTTTCTACCGATCCCCATTTAAAGACTGAATTTTTCTTAATCATAGTTTGAAGTGGCAAAATTATTTGAGAAAATTTTGGAACAAATCTCTTAACAAAATTGATTTGGCCTAAAAATGACTGCATGGATTTCTTATTGTGAGGAAAAGGGATTTCAGAGATTTCTTTAATCCTGTTTGGATCAATATAAATGCCATCTTTAGAAACAATAAATCCTAGGAGCTTGCCTTGATCAAGAGCGAAAAAGGATTTTTTAAGGTTAAGAGAAATACCATATTTCTTACAGCGTTGAAAGATTTGATTTAAATCATGCAAGTGATTGGATCTCTCTTTAGAAAATACAGTAATATCATCTAACTAGATGACTACTGTTCTATTAATTAACCCTTTAAAAGCGATATCCATTGCTCTTTGAAATGGGGATCCTGTATTAATAAGTCTGAAAGGCATTTTCTGATACGCATACGTTCCCCATTTTTTTCTGAATGTGGTTTTGAGTCGATCATCAGGATGGACCAAAATTTGATTATATCCTGAAAAACCGTCCAAAAAGGACATTAACTCTGAGCCTGCCACTGATTGGAGTATATGCTCCATAGTGGGTGATGGGAAGTTATCTTTTAAACTCGCCTTATTTAAATTTCTGAAATCAATACAAATCTTTATGTCGCCATTTTTCTTTCTCACTGGTACCATATTGGAGACCCAGTTTGAGTGCCGAACGAGAAAAATAATCTTAGCTTTCAAGAGTTTATTGAGTTTCGATTTTATTTGACTCTCTAAGTTTGGATGTATTTTCCTCAACTTTTGTTGAACTGGTTTCTGTTCGGGAAGCATCGGAATAGTATGTTGGATAGTACATGTATCATACGTTTTTAGATTGTCATATTTCCAAGCAAAAACATGTTTATTCTTGCGTAACAGTCTAATGAATGCTTCCTTTTCTCCCACGGAAACTCCTAATCCTAAATTAATTTTTTGAGGAGTTTGTTCAGTGCCAAGGTTTATCAATTCAAACCTTAAGGTAGAGCTCTAGAGCTTCGTATTGGATACAGGTTTAAACCTATCTTTAATATCGTAAATATCCTCAAGCTTCACCACAGGCTTTGGGATTGAGTTTTCTTCATGTTTACTTCGCATTTGAATATCATGTTCATCTTCCTCAATGATTTGATTATCATAGGATTTTTCGGAGATTAAAAACTGTAAAATGTCTTCATCGTGGTCGAATATTCTCCAATTAGTGACATTATCAGGAATTGATGGCCTAAAAAGCAATTCTACTGAAAATCTATCTAGGCTATAGTCTTCAGAAGGGAGGAGCTTAGAAGAGATATTGGCTAACAAGTCGGCTGCTGAATTTTGAGACTTGGGAATGGAAAAAAAATTGAATGCTAAAAAGTGGGAGGTGAGTTCTTGTGCTAGCGATTGGTAATGTTTGAGGTGGTTTGAAAGGCAATGAATTGTATTCCTTACTTGTTTAACAATAATCTCAAAATCTCCAAAAACTTTCAAGTATTTGACTTTGAGGCCAATCGCTTTATATAATCCTTGGACTAATGCTTCGTACTCAGCTGTGTTATTGGTGCATTCAAACTCTAGCCTGCCAGACAACATTGTTTTTTCTCCTTGTGGGCTAACCAAAATACATCCTGCTCCTGATCCTTCACTAGACTTAGATCCATGAAAATATAAAGACCAAAATAAAGAATTATCTACAATCTTACTTACAAAATTCTCGGTAACATTAACACATTTAGACCTGTCAGTCTGTGAAAATTTTTCAATTTGTGATGCGAAATTGTTTATCGAGAAAGGATATGGTTGGGCAATATAATTTCCGAAAAATGATTCAAAAGAATAATTTCCTAAGATATTGTTGTTGAATGCAATTGGTTGATTTTCTTGTTCGAATTCTGTAACAGTGTGGGTCATATGTTTCTCCCGATCGATCTTTATTTGATTCGGCTTGCCCTTATAGGGGAGCCACATGTGGGACTAATCGGTGGAAATATACCCATGGAGCTTTTCTGACTTATCCCTGCTTAAAATTAAACCATAAAACTCAGGTATATCGGCGATTAGGATATCAATCCTTTGGACTACTCGTGGATCCGCCGATAACTTGATTGTAGCGGAATTTATTTCCCCTAAAACTTGAACTTTAGTTCTATCTAACTGCACAATATGAATTGAATATTTCTGGGGTTCTATGTTCAGTTTAGAACAAACTGAAGCATGCATTATATTAGATGATGCCCCAGAGTCAATTAAGCAGTTATGTAGATTTCGTTTGTAAATTTCATATGTCAAGAGGAAAGGAGGAGTATGGGAATTTGATCTGTCTCCAATTAGAATTGTATCAGTTGCCTCAACTCTACTAGAAGGTGGTTGTCCTGAATCGCTTGCAGATTTAGTACTGGGAAGAGGTGAAGAAGGAACTGCATTAAGTTCTTTGAGAAGTAATTTTTGTTGATGCTTTAATTTACTAAGTTCAAACATGGTGATGTTTTCCTTAGTTTTCTTCATGTCATCAACAATATTATAGTCCATCGAATCAGATACTACCAAGGTCTTAGATGACGAAGGTATATTGGAGGATGACGGCTGATTCTGAGATACTGTTGTGGCTGGCTTCCTTGTGGGTACCTTTTCCTTTGTAGTATTGGTACCAACATTCCTTTTCTTTGAATTGGCTTGAACAGGTTCAGGAGTAGCTTTACTCCTGGTAGTCACGGGAAAGGATTCTTGCTCAGCGTCATTATCGGAATTAGGGAGTATAAAGTCCCACATTCCATGGCATTCAACGACTCCCTCTTCTTCTAATTCATCGGAGGGTGTAGTTGTTTCTTCTTCTTCTTCCTTAGGATCAGAATCTGCATAGGATATGACATTTGGAGGCTTGGACTTAGGGTTTTTGAAATTCCTATAAGGTTTCTTTGTTGAGGGCTCTGCTACTTGCTTTTTAATCTCAACCATTTCGTTTGACATGGTTTTAAGGACTTTTTGAAGGCCCTCCATGTCGTATGGATCCTTAGTGATCTTTTTCTTTGAATCATCCTTAAAAGACACTTTTTTGGATTTTCGTTCCTCTAGAGCAGTTTTCTTTTCCAAAGCGATTACACTTTTCTTGACAGCGAGGGCTTCTTTCATGTTTTCAGCCAATGTAGGTTGTTTAGCCCTATCCACAAAAATGGCTATGTTTGAGGGTAAGGCTGTAATATACCATTCGCTTCTGACTTGTTCGCTTGGCTTATCATCGGTAGGGATTTTGTTCAAGAGTTTTTTAAATCGGGAGTTAAACTCCTTAATGGGTTCTCTTGACTCGATCCTTAGATTGGAAAGGTCATGGACGAGTGTAGCCAAGGGTATATCATCGCCGTATTTGGTAAGAAACTGTTCCTGAAAGATATTCCAACTGGTGATGGATCCAGCAGGTAGGGAAAAATACCAAGATCCTATTGATCCTTATAATGTATAAGGGAACAATCTAACTACAACATCTTCTTCTGTTACTCCCTTCAAGTTGACTGACAACATAAAATTATTTATGTGTTCTTCTGCTGACGTTCCAGCATCTGGATTGAACTTTGGTAACCATTTCTCAGGGTAATCGGGTAATGGATGTAGAGGTGTAGGCATGGTGACTGCACCAGGACTTCTCCATGGTCTTTGAGCCATTTTGGGAGTACCAGCAATTGCCTGCGGTGTTCTAGGTGCTTGAGGGGGAGGTGGAAATGAAGACTGAAAGGATTGTGATGGTGGAGCTGAAGTCCCTTGGTGAACAACAATATGTAATTGTGAAGTGGGTGTTTGACTTCACACAGGTGATGATGAAATGGAAGATGATGGAGAAAATGTTTCACTACGAGAACCTTCAGCGCTTTTTTAATCCTTTTCCTTTCGGGCAAAGGAAACTCAGGTGGTTCAATACCTAGGTTTTTGCTTTGAAGTCTGGTAAGGTGAGGAGGTAAGTGGAATTGTGAAGTCTGACTGCCTTCTGATACTTCAGATCTAGGAGGTGAAATCGAGAAGCCTTGAAGTTTCTGGATGATAGATTGAACTTCAGGGGACTCCGAACTTAAATGTTCTGAAGTATGATGAGGTTGAGTAGTAGTAGTTGATCCTTCCTCTTCTCGTCTGGATACTGATGATTCAGAGTGAAAACGAGAGGTCCGAGGAGAGGTGGAGGGTGATTTACTCTGTGAATGGTCTGTAGGTTTTGGCTTACTCGCCATTCATAGCGGATGGCCCTCCTTCTGGTGCCAGAAACGTTGAGGCCTCGAAAATCGTTGCAACAACATTGGGGGATAACCACCCGGTCCAGACCTTAATACAACTCCTTTTCCGTTTGGGATGGTGGCTCCGACTGGATGTAATGGGACCAGTTTCCCAATAATGAATAAAAGGGGTGGATGAGTGATGGGTTGTCTGTTCTAATTATAGGTGAATAACTTAATCTATCAACAAAACAAGAGAACTATTACTAATCCCGGGAACAATTATTCTTTGGAAATGCAGCGTTTGATGATCTTTGTCTATTGACAGGCATGTAGATGACTCCGTAAAATAGACATAGATATTCATTAATTCAAATATTACTTCATATAAATAGTTAAACGAAGTGATTAATACAAGATTACTGCATTTATCATTTATATCATCGATACATACATGATTGGAAGGAAAGCATACTATAAACAGCCAATAGTGGAATGTATAAAGAATGCTAGTTAAAACACACACACACACACACACGCACACACACATATATATATATATATGTGATAATAGCAAGAGCGATCAAATGAAAATTCGTATAACAAGAATGAGTCCAGACATAGATAATAGTACCATATGATCTGCTAATCAATCCCAATATCAATCGCTATTTGAAATTCTTCCTTCAACGCAGAAATGCTTTCAAACAAAGACAGTAGTGCACATTTGTATAAAAAGCTCCTTATCAAAATCAGAATGATTGTCCAGTTTCATAAAAGAATATCCCTGAAGTACAATAGTGCAACTTCAGGGTTTAAGTCATATACAAAACTTTACGACCCTTTCTAAATGCAAGAAAGGGTCTATAAATACTACTAAACTAAAAATCTATGAAAACAAAATCCTACTTAATTGGTATCAATTAATAATAACTATCTTCTTGGCAGTGATCTGGAAGTTGGCGATGTGAATCATCACTCAGGCTGTTTTCCTTTAAACCTGAGTTGGCTTATCACAAGCATTGGCTCCACTTCGAGTGGTCTGTTGAGGCGAGAACTGAGTTGGGCAACAAAGGTGGCATCCTGAATATAGGGGATAATATACCCGATCACATCTTTAAGGTATTTGAGGGCGGCTCTCTCGCTGTGCGGCTTCACTAAAAAGAACCAATAGGCATCCCATGTCAAGCTCTTAATTCCCGCGACTAACCTTCCATTTTTCTCTAGCTCTCGGTAACATGACTGCTCCAATATCTTCGTTGTTGTTAATTTGCCTAGAGTACATTGAGAAATCATGTTATACAAGTAAAGAGTATTATTAACCAATTCAACCAAATTATTAGTGGTTGTCTTGCATCTTGAAATCGCTCTTTCTGTCTTCATTAACTGAGATTGCCATTCTGTAAATAATATTTCTTTGTGCGATTCTAGAATCCTTGGTAGGTTAGTTGCCTGTCCCTCATCGGTATCTTGCCATTCCAGAAAATTCGTTAATGTTTCTTCGACTTGATCCAAATCTGTCTTTGCCTTTTGTACTTTCTCACTTATGGATACTGCTAAGTCGCATAATGGTTCTGCCTTGGTGATTTGCTGACACAAAAGCTTCATTTGATTTATCAATCCCTTGTTTAATTGAAATGCCTCTGTTTTGAGCTCATTTATCTGTGGGAGCTTCTTTGTTTGCTCAAGTTGAGCTGATAATTGAGCAATCTGTTCATCTTTGGATTTCAACATTTGCTCATTTGATGCTTTTAGTTGCGCCAATGCCTCTGATAGCTCCTTTTGCTTTTGGACTGCACTTTCATCAATCCTTTGTTTTTCTTCCTCCAATTGTTTAGTGAGCTGATTGTTTATTTGTTGCTGTACTAGCAATTGCTGTTCTGCCTGATCTGCCTTTTGTTGCGCTTCCGATAATTGTGCTTGTAGCGAAAAGATATCCTGATATTTTGTCTTCAATAAACTGCTCACCTCCGATGCTTTGTCTATTGTCGACGTCGAATAAGCTCCAGCATATTGTGATAGCTTTGTCAAATCATCAGAGGGGTCAAATTCCTCTTTCCATAACACATTGCCCGTTACTGTTTGTTCTGGGAATAAAGAAGGTTGATCAGTCCTTCTCCTTTTCCTCTCTCGTTTCACTACAGCTTTATGCCTTGGGCTATAGAAGACATCCAAGGGAGGAATCTCTTCAATCTGTAAAATAACTTCGCCGGAAGGATCCTTTGGGATTATTTCCACTTGTTTTGATTTGCGTGGGTCGTTGATTTCACCTGAAACCTGCTTTGAAGTCACCTCTTGTGTATTGACCTCTTTTGAGGTATCGTCATCTTTAGAGCATTCCAGATTGCCGATAATCGAATTAAATTGCTGCCATTCCTAGAGCAATTTCGGATCAATCTGTGTATCTTCATTTATATTTAAACTGCTTTGTTCTTGCTCTTTCACCTGGGTCTCTTCTTGTCTTTGCTCATGCACTTCCTCCTGTTGCTTTGTTGTAACAGGAGGTTCTTTATCAAGTCACTGCTCATGCTCGCTTGATTCTGTTGTTGGAGTCGTCGCTAACAGATCTAGAGGCAGAGTTTGCAACCTCTGCTCTCTAAGTTTATTGAATTCAACTAGTCCCTCATCATTGTATTCAATTGTGGCGAGCGATCTAACTTGATACATTGACTCAGCCGATGCGAACAAGTCCTAAGATCTGTCTTCTTTATGCTCGAACTTGGTCAATTTGGCGTGTTCGAGTGCATTATAGGCGACTTTGTTGGATCAAATCGCCTGCTTGGTAGAGTTGCCAGAGTTAATGAATTTCTTTTCTCAGCTTCTTTCTCTGCATGTTTCAAATCATGTAGAGTATAGATACCAATTCTCAAAGGAAAATAGGGCCAGACGTGCTTCTTAGCTTTCTTTAGCGTTTGTGTAACCCCATCGGAGATGATCTGATAAGCTATTTCCTTGGCCAGTAGTTTATCAGGGATGTAAAGAGGAAGAACGTGGGGTTTGGCTTGACTGCCAAAAACTATGCTATAAGTGAACTTTTCTTCCCCGAACCAACTCCCTATGGATGTTAAATCAATCCCTGCTTGGTAAGAAATCTTATGGGCAGGCTTATTGAAAATGGAATGATGAATGGGCAACATGAAGCCGTTGCAGATATACAAATGGTGTTTGTAGTTGGTTTTCCACAACTTTTGATGGTATATGTGAACGGGTGTGAGGTCTTGCGACGTCCACCTCCATCCGAGCACAGGAAATTCAGAATTAAAACACACGACATCTAATATACATGCACTGTAATAAAATGGGGGAATGAACCTTTCAGTGACGCGGGACTTGGATCTAAAATCCAGAACTGTGGATGCTAACTTATCGGACAGTATATTTTCCCAATCCATTATTTCACCACTACATGCCGCCTCCATTAAGGGGACCATTTCTATGGTAAAATTGGCGGAATCATGTAATCCCCACAACCTACACATCATTATCCCAGCATAGCAATAAGGAGAGCATAAAGAATCGACCGAGTACCTACCCGAGGATTTGGATTCAGTCTCATTCTCAGCTCGGAATTTCTCCTGAAATGTCGTGTTATATTTCTTCTTTGCCACCGGTAAATGATACATTGTCCTTAAATCCTCGACTTGAAAGGAACCAAAAATTCTCCC
The DNA here is from genome assembly GCA_000404065.3 of Pinus taeda. NCBI lineage: Eukaryota > Viridiplantae > Streptophyta > Pinopsida > Pinales > Pinaceae > Pinus > Pinus taeda. Next base: position 10,602 of record APFE031290641.1, read on the forward strand.
ATCTCTGGTGTTGAAAGTTCTGTCGGTAATTGGGATTTCCTGAATCGCCCATCTAACCACATCTGTATATGGGAGGATTTGCTCTCGAGCCGCTATTCGATGAAGAAAAGAGCTAGCTAAATCGCTTAGATTAGCATCGGATTTGCTAGTGCTGTCAGCTGAGACTTGTATTGCTGTCACCTTCGGCTCTTCAGCTTCGATCAAATTATAGGTGCCTTGCCAAGTAGTTCTGCCAAGTCCTAGGCATGTAGTGTCCGATATTAGCCCTTTCTTTTTTGTGCTTGGATCGACGACAGGTTGCCCTGTGGCCGGTGAAGGAGAAGCCATTGTAGTTTTCTTGGACTTCTTCCCCATTCTGCTTGAATCTGGTACTTCGAAAGAATTCTGAACATAGATGATAATGGACGTAATACAGAAAATGATAGCGCGAATCGAATATGACTGACATATATATCGATGAATGCATGGCGAACAATTAACTTAAGGTGGCCTCGGATACAATCTGTAAAAAGATCTCAGGCTTACTGTTTCATTAAATGGCTGTTAAGACCTGTCAATCCTATCAATGCCTGTTAATTCGATTAATGGCTGAATGATTTATTTGAAGCGTGCCTTGGGTGTTTTGGCGGTTGAGCGCGGATGAATGGCTCTTCAGAAGTTAAGGCTTTAAATACGAATAAATCTTAATAAACCCGGTTTAGGATTTTCTTTGAAATCTGCGCTTTTGGCTTTGTCGCAATCGGGCATCGGGGGAAATCATCAATCGTTATATTGGTTCCATTTGGAATCCCCGATCGTCGATAGCGATATCGCATCACGTCGGGAGTAGCGAGTGGGGAACTTTAAAAGCATCCATAGATGATTGCCGATTTCCGATAGCGATATCGCATCGCATCAAAGCACAAGGGGAGTTTTATCGTGCTAATTCATTATCGCTGATATCCAATAGCGATATCGCATTGCATCGGAACAAAAAGGAGGTTTAATTGTGCCAATTCATTATCGCCGATACCCGATAGCCTTTTTCGCGTCGGAGAAAACCAAAGGGTCCTTAAGTTGTGTTTCCTTTGTCATTGTGATATGCGATCTTGCGATCGCTTTATCGCAATGATAAAAGGTTAATCATTTACGTATAAGGCCTTTCATTCATTAATTCAAAAAGTTTTGGTAATGTTTTATTTTATTATTTCGAACCTTTTTGAATAAAATTGAGTTGATACCAATTAAAATTAAAATTAAAAAGGGACCCACTTCATATTATAGTTTTGGGATAATAATGATATGAAACGGGGGGTTGTTGTAGGGCACAACATAACCATAACATGGTGGGTTAATGGATCATTAAATCATAGGTGGTTATTGTTAGTGGATTTATATGGACTTAATACCCATTAAGTTACTTATTCAAATTTCATGAAGAGATTGAAAATAAAAATGACTAGGCAGTGATTATTAGTGGATTTATATTGACTTAAATACTCATTAAGTTACTCGTTCAAATTGCATGAAAAGATTGAGAATGAAAATGACTTAAAAGATAAATACTCATACAAATTTCATGAATAGATTGAGATTGAAAATGAGTTAAAATGATAAATATTGTGCGAGGCGATATTGAGGCTCAAACCTCACACAATATTGATTACAATTTGTAAAATCTTAAACATTTTTAACATCTCATGTAAGCTCGAAAACATGCCCTAAGTATTTTTACATGGACAAATATTTATCAAATGTTACATTGAAATATATATAATGTACACTATTAAAAAAAATATATATATTGTGAGATTTGGCCGCTGATAATAATAACAACTAAATGATCCATGTCTCGATCATATATTGTCATTAGTAACCTATATATTAAATTTAAGTTAAAGAGATCAACGAATTTTTTTTTTTTTTGGTTTTTTTTGGGCTCGATATCATAGGATGTTAAAAAGACAAAGTGACACATTCTCTCATAGGACAAGGCATCATCCTATTGAAAAGTTGCGTATCACTTTTTCCCTTTTTTTGGCAAAGAAGTTTTATTAAAAAAATGGGGTTGGAATGTTTACTCTTAAATTTACAAAATTATCAAGAATTAGGTGGCGGTAAAACAAGACAAAACATGTCAATTTAAATTCAATTTCATGTCATATTTTTTCTAAAATTTAATATATATTTTTTATCTAATGTATTCATTTTCTTTAAAAGATATCATTAATATTTTACATAAATTTTGAAGTACCTACAAAACTGAGACCCCCCATTTCTCGATTGATTTATGTTTTTTAATTCTAATTTCTTTAAGAGATGTGTTGTAAACATTCTAAAGATTGCTAAACAAATTTAAAAATAAAAAGTAAGCATATTTTTTAATT
>APFE031290641.1:13511-29198 GCA_000404065.3 Pinus taeda
TTTTTGCTTTCGCCATATAATGAGACACATTAACATGCTTTTACCCGCACATTGATGGTTGTAGGTTCTAGGGAGGGAGCCTACACTATGAGCAGGGAGCCTCTTACCAACCTCTTGGCTCCCTTGTCCTGCTACCAACAATCATAATACTCTTGAGAAAGGCCTTGCTATTATGTCACTAAGGAAGTGAGAGAAAAAAAAGAAAGACACCACAACTACACCCCCGACCACTATAATAGAATGTCATATACCATTGGTTGCCATTAGCAATATTTAAGGGAAATAAGCCTCCAACATAAAAGTAGGAAAATGAGAGGTGGGAACCCATTATCATGGAGCTCGAGCCTACCATATTCTTGGGTGACACCTTGAGAATATTTAGAATCTTATCTTGAGATTCTTGAAATACTAAGTGGTTTATACTACTCTACTTTTTTAAAACACTCACTGGTTTATACTCTTCTTCTCTTTTTAAAAATCTATTTAGGTGTTAAATAAAATGAAGGTTAAGATGAATCTATACCAACATTGTATCATCCTGTCCTCCAGTGTTACTATATTAACCTATGTACTGAACATAGACATTAATATGGAGCTATTTAAACCAATATTTCACCACATTTATAGACTGATGATGCAGAAATACAAGATCTTAAAAATAAATAAACAAGCCAGAAAGAATAAAGGTCACAAACAATAATGAAATATTCACAATATGAGATATGAAATGAATATTCACAATCGCTTTAGGAAAAAACCCATCGTTTACAAAAAATGTTTCCGCTGCATTTCCACACTTAGGAATATCTGCCCCCACAAGAGGGACATGTTCCCTGTGTAAAAAGAGTTTCAACAACGGTCTGTTCTTCATTGTATCTGTGTTAGAATATTATTTTTTCAATATCTCACAAATACACCATGGATCAAACATTGGAAATTTTGATGGGAAATCTTGAGATTCTTAAATTTTAAGTATATATCAAGCTAATCATGAAATAGTGATAACAATGGCATAATGTTTTGAGGATTACCTTATCAATATAGGTTTTGTCTCCAAGCAATGTTTGCATTTGCAATATCTCCCCCTATCAAGAACTTGACTTATTCCTTCGCAATATCTCCCCTACTCAAGAACTTGACTTCTTCCTTCGCCACATAGATGATAACTGCAGTCATGTGACAATAATTTCATTGTTAAGTAGCGTGACCCTTAAAATCCCATAGTTGCAACTATAACACACACCTAATGCTCAAACGAAATTAGTAGTAGACTAACTACATACGTCTCTCCTGCAATAGAGGTAAGATCCTCGCAAATATGAGCACATCTTCAAATGGTTATTCTGACAATGGCATTCTAAGATACTTGCAAATAAGAGAAAATATTCAAATGAGTGTTTTGACAATGGCATGGTATTTTAATTTTTAATTGCATTGTGCCCATATACTTATTAAAATTATGTGCATTATCTTCATCTTGAACTCCATCATCTTTTCCATGTCTATTCTACATTGAATCCATGATATTTTCCATGTATACTCTACAGTGTGCAACCATAAAAAGTTAAAAAACATTAAAACACATCAATTTCCAAAGTATGTATTCTTAACGGTGTTTACGCCAAGCTTGAGATATATTTCAACAAAACCTTCAACCTGGAGTGGACACTACCATCATATCTTGAATATCAATGTTTTGGAACGCATCTTGGACACTTGTGGTTCACACATATCTGATCACAACCATCACGCTTAAAGCCTTCGGATCCAAAGTTCAACAATAGAGTAGGTAGGGCAGTGCATGATGAATCCATGGCCTATATGAAGAAGTTAGTGGCCTAACAGTCAATGTTGGCATGGGTGGCCAAGTCCTTGATGGGCTCCAGTACCTTCTTCAAAAGGTTTCCCTACACAAATTGTAGTTCCAACATTATCCTGCAGCTGAAAATTCCATCCAAGAGGGGAAAGATCGGTAAAAAATGTATTGTGCCCAATGACGAAGTGACTGATCTGATATTTGTGGATCATAAATAGATAGGCATATTGGTGCCAATTATTTTAGGGTTTCAATTTATGTATACACAACATATCTATTTCATGGATTGAAGGTCGAAGCCAAATGGTATGCAGTGGAATCAAGAACAGAGTGAGGTGAGCTACACTTTAGAGGTTGAGCATAAAAAATGTGTGATGTTAATACTAAACCGATGCAACATTTAAGCACATAAATGTTAACTTGTTTCCTTTTTTATTTCTCTTTGCGCAATAGATTTGAGATCAAGAGAGATGTATACACTACCAATAGTGTATGATGAGGGAAGGATGGAGTTACATAGACTAGCCACCTGAGGAGATTCCTATCTTTGAATCTCAGTATGGGAACTCAACTCACACATTACAATGGGGAAGGTCAACTGAATTTGGGAAATTCCAAGAATGAAAATAGGGATATTATGTTGTTGGTTTTCTGATTTTCCTCTGGCATTTATGGACTACCACACATAGCTCTTCGCTTAAAATGTCAAGATGGAAACTCAACTATCTTTGGAAAATGCCAATGTGGCAATTCAACATCCTTTAGCAAATTCATAGACCGAATATATGAAATTTTGTTGTTGGTTGCATGTTAATCAATTTCTATTACCCTGAAGATAGTTGTTAACGTATTGTAATGTAAAATATTTTCTCCATCGAAACCTTATGCATGTCCTACTCTTTAATAATGTTAATGTGATCCTATCACCACATTTTATAGAAATGAATGTTAATTTATGGACTTCTACCATTTGATCATATTGAAATGGTTAGCTTTTGCAGAGTTTACAAAGGGTGTCATTTTTAATTGCAAAATTTATGTTTGGCTAAGAAAAGTAATGCATAAACCACAATTTGATAAATGCATTTATTTTAGTGGTAAATCAAAAAGTGAATAAAATACCAACATCAATAAACTATGTGAGTAAAACAAAGGTAAAATCTATGTAACTTTAGTGTATGCCTTATTTCTGTTAGAGAATCCCTATACCTCTAATCGTGTTCTTCAAGAGATGAAAAGTTATCAAAGAAGATTCCCCTTTCAAACTGGTGTAGAATTTAACAAGAGGAAATATTAATTCATCATTTAGAAACAAATAATGTTTGGGAGTATAATGGACCATTCAGTATCTAAGTGTACATGATTTTACATGAGGGTAATGGATTGTGTTCTATTGGAGTTGAGGTTAGGAAGAAGGTACTTGAAATTCTGACTTCCCCAAACACCACAAGATTTGTTGAAGTGTAGTTCCATATAAGATCTTTAATACACACATTATAATTGTAAATGAGTCCCTAGAAACTAAATTTTGTAGAAGAATGCTTTCCTGAACACATATTTATGTTAAAGTCCTCAAGTTTAATGGTTCATATGATGAAATTCCATCTTTCTAAATTCCCATAAAATATTTATTTTTCATCCTTTTATAATTGATATTGATAGATAGTCTTAAGAAAGTAAATCATATTCCATAAAAGAATTATAGAGATGATTGAACTAGGTTGCAAGAAGTCATAGTTCATTCCATTGATCAAAAGAACAACTTCTCGAGGCATGGAAAAAAAAATTAACATTTGACCTAAAGCCTTATACACTTTTCAGGATCCTCCTCCAATATAATTAAATGTTCAAAACAATCAATTTCCCATGCATCCAAATCACACCCCCATCCTACCCCCCGCCCCCACCCCCCCCCCCCCCCACAACAACTTTTATGATAATGAAGCATCACAAAACCTAGACATGTGTTGGCATTATTATACAGGTATGACACAAGTGTTGTCCTTGATGGAAACTCTCTCAGATGGAAGATCATAGTATAGCGGGTAAACAACAAGAGTGAAGAAAGTAAGGTATACGCAGGTTCACTATAAACCAAGGCACGTGTACACACAGGTTCGCATAAATAAAGTCGCGTATATGTACACACACACTTTCACATAAGGGAAAGCGTGTACATGTTGGAAAACTAAGTTTTGGTCCATGGTATTTAGTCCATCATATTTTGGTCCTAAGTTGTATTGGTCCATGGTATTTGGTCCGAAGTATTGACCCCAAGTATTGGGTCCAAGGTATTGGTCCTATGTGGTTGTGGACCATGGTATTGAGAGAGGCCTAAACCTATATAAGGAGAAGAAGATCATAAGGCTAAAAAGGCAAGAGTGCAAGGATTGAATATCTGATGAATTGTGAGATCTAGTATGCTGGTTATGGGTTTGTGATGCTTTGCTTGATTTGAACCACGGATGCACCTATGCAGTTGATGATGTATGATGGATCAGGATCATAAGGCTTGGAATGAATTATTATTATGTGGTTTGATCATGGATAGATTAGATCTGAATTATTGACACATGTTTTATTGTATAAATGTTATGATCTGGGTATGACTGATGTTTGAAATCGCTGCAAAGTTATGAGTAAATATTTGTAGATCTGTACGTGGGTTGGCTTTGGTAAAAGAGCGTATACATGTTGGTTTGTTTCATCATAGTAGCATATATATTGTGAGATATGGTATTTGAAGTTGAAGTTGGATCTGGTTGTGGTTGTAGAGTTTTGTGTTCTGCTCCATGTTCTGGTGACTGTGTTTTGTTGACAGGGTTTCAATGATTCAGAAATGAATGATGCAAGTGTAGTTGATGGTTGTATTGTAATGGTGATTGATTTTGTGCTTCAATGTTGTTGATGGGTCCAGTATGAAAATTGGATGAAACGTGGCCTTCATATTATGGTGTTGTGATGAATCAAGAAGGTTGCAGCCTTTAGTAGGTTGACGCCTATGTACTAGTAAATAGATCGGCTAGTACAAGAGCTAGGGGGTTGTAGCTCCCTTCCAGTAGTTGTTGGAGAATGAGAGAAGGTTGTAGACTTTTGCAGGTGGGTGCCTGTGTACTGGTATGAGTCTATGCTAGTACAATATTGTAAACATGTTTTTCTTATCTTAAAAAAAATAGCAGCAAGTGGTTTTTGTCCCGCATTGGGTTTCCAACTTATATCATGGTGTTCATGTGTGCTTCTTATGTGTGATCATCTTTCTGTTTTACTACACCTATTTACTATTCATATGGTTAATGAAGTTCTGATGCATTGATTAAAGATCAATATATAATGGCTTAACTGAATCATAAGTTTATTGAATATATGCTAGTTGCATTAAACACAGTTGTGTGTACATGCAGGTTCCCTTAAATGAAGAAGTGTATATGAATCTAAGTATGGAAATGAAAAAGTTAGTGGTTTTCTAGTACTGATTCACACCCCCCCCCCCCTCTTAGTATTATTTCCAACAATCGGTATCAAAGCAGGTCCTTCGGTAGAAGCTTGATTTCTTGAAGGAGATCCATAAAACAATGGGAAAGAAAGCGTGTTAGAAGAAGAAGACAAATCAAAGGAAAAATGATATCCTTCCACTGAGTGGAAGCAAGTATTCATATTCTGAATCAGCTCAGATTGAAGATGAGCAAGCAAATGAAGCATCAGATAAACTCATAGATCAACAAGATCTATTTAACAAAAGGATAGTGCCCTCATAGGAGAAGTTATAAACTTAAAAGCTCAACTAGAGTGTGCCTTCAGAGTACTTCAAATGTTATAGGAGCAGAATGAAGAACAAGAAAATGAGATTCACAAACTAAGGCAACAAGTGGAAGAAGGAAGAAAGTCTGAAGAAATATTGAAGAAGCAATATCTGGAATAGGAAGAATAACATGAGGTTGAGGTAAATATCTTGAAAGGCAAATTAGAAGAAAAAGACAAACTATTACGATTTCAAGACAGTACTAAGATTTTGGATGATATTCTTAGTAATCAAAGGTCACTTGCTATCAAAATGGGTCTTGGTTTTTATGAATCTGTTGAAGGTGAATCTAGTTCACAAGGTGAGACAAGGAACTCTAATGCAAAATATGAAATGCTCAACAAGGAGATGAGAGGTCAAACCCATCAACAACCAAGGAAAGATAATCTTCAAAGAAAATATTTTTCTCCTAAATATGGAAGTGATAGACAGTTATTTCGTCTAATGAATAATGTTGAATGTTATGTATGTCATAATTTTGGACATGCTGCAGCTAGATGCAGAAGTAGAATGGTTCAAGACCATCAAACAGAAAGATCAGCACGTTCCAGGTACTTTAATGGATATTTTTTTTCTTGCAATATGTTTGATCACAAAGTTGTTAATTTCTATAGAAGGAATATGAAGCTTGTAAGATGTTATGCATCTAACAAGCTTGGACATATAGCAAAGGAATGTAGGAACAAAGTATGGGCACCATACCAAAAGGCGAAAACATCATCATAGTCAAAGATATGGAAGAAAAAGGAAGTATAATCAGAAAGATGTGGCATAACAGAGTATACAAACATGACAGACTCAGATGGAGATGAAAGTGTGGAACCTCAATGTTCTAAATCTCATACGCAAGTTTCATAAAGACAAGTGACGTGTATACACAAGTTCGATGCTACACACTCACATATATGTTGGTTTAAAGAAAAGCAGTGGGACAAACTCAGGAAAAAGGATCTGATATGATTTTTTCCATTATTTGCTGTGTTGGATAATGGTTACAATCTATTGATGATGTGTGGAAATGTGTTGGTACTCATAAAATGTTGTTTAGAATTGTTTTTCATCCTAACTTGATGATGATGATGCCTTGATACTTCTTGCTGATATATGCATGATCAGATTTGACAGTGAACAGATGGCACGGGAACATGGGGAGCATATGCTTCGAATAATGCATTGTTGTCATTATGTTTAGAAGTCTTTGGTGATAATGCTTATGTGGCTAAATGATACATCTTGCTACTTATTGTTGGTTGGTCAAAAGAATGATATTGTAGGTTACACGTTCTTGATGTTGATGAGAGATTCTTATGGTGCAGATCATATGGTGTATGATAGTTGTTGATGACTATCATGGTCGTGTTTAGGTCATTGGTCTTTGTTAAAAATGCCATGTATTTATTTTAAAGACCCATGAGTCATATGATGTAATTTGTAACCCTAGTTTACATGGGAAGGATGATGTAATAATGTCTATTTAAGTCATGTATAAACATTTGGTATATCCCCACATGGTTGGGTGGATGAGTCAAAATGGTGTATCCCCACTTGGTTGGGAGACTGATGTATGAGTCATTGGTGATAGGAAGGTCATACTCACATAGTTTAGTTGTAGATTCATGTTATTCTTTTGAAAAATATCTTTGTAGAGTCTGCATGTGCTGAGGGGGAGCATGGACGGATTGGCACATCTTGGCATGTACAAAGGGGGAGTTTGATCAAAATGTGCTCAGAGGAAGCATGGATTGATTGGTACATCTCAGCATGTACAAAGAGCTCAATTAGAGATTTTAACATGTACTCAGGGGGAGTATGGACAATAGAATGTATATCAAGGGAGAGAATATCTTGGTTTGCCCTTTTCCCTTGATGTCAAAGGGGGAGAGTGACTTGGTGTGGTGGTTGCCATCAAGTTCAAAGGGGGATATTGTTGGCATTATGATACAGGTATGACACAAGTGTTGTCCTTGATGGTAACTCTCTCAGATGGAAGATCATAGTATAGCAGGTAAAGGGCAAGAATGAAGAAAGGAAGGTATATGCAGGTTCACCATAAACCAAGCCATGTGTACACATGGGTTCACAGAAATAAAGTCACGTATATATACACATGCACTTTCACAGAAGGGAAAGCATGTACATGTTGGAAAACTAAGTTTTGGTCCATGGTATTTAATCCATGGTATTTTGGTCCTAAGTGGTATTGGTCCATGGTATTTGGTCCGAAAAATTGACCCCAGGTATTGCATCTAAGGTATTCGTCCTATGTGGTTTTGGACGATGGTATTGAGAGAGGCCTAAACCTATATAAGGAGAAGGAGATCATTATGCCAAAAAGGAAAGAGTGAAAGGATTGAATATCTAATGAAGTGTGAGATCTAGTATGCTAGTTATGGGTTTGTGATGCTTTGCTTGATCTGAACTAAGGATGAACCTATATGGTTGATGATGGATGATGGATTGGGATCATAAGGCTTGGAATGCATTATAATTATGTGGTTTGATCATGGATAGACTAGATCTGAATTATTGATGCATGTTTTATTGTATAAATGTTATGATCTGGATATGGCTGATGTTTGGAATAGATGCAAAGTTTTGAGTAAATATTTGCAGATCTGTATGCGGGTTGGCTTTGGTAAAAGTGCATATACATGCTCGTTTGGTTCATCATAGTAGCGTATACATTGTGAGATATGATATTTGAAATTGCAGTTGAATCTGGTTGTTGTTGCAGAGTTTTGTGTTCTACTCCATGTTCTGGTGACTGTGTTTTGTTGATAGGATTTCAATGATTTAGTGTTCAGTGATTCAAAAATGAATGATGCAAGTGTAGTTGATGATTGTATTGCAATGGTGATTGATTTTGTGCTTCAATGTTGTTGATCGGTACAATATGAAAATTCGATGAAACGTGACGTTCATATTATGGTGTTCTGATGAATCAAGAAGTTTGTAGCCTTCAGTAGGCCAGTGCCTACGTACTAGTGAATGGATCAGCTAGTACAAGAGCTAGGGAGTTGTAGCTCCCTTCTAGTAGTAGCTGGAGCATGAGAGAAGGTTGTAGCCTTCTCTAGGTGCGTGCATGTGTACTGGTATGAGTCTGCGCTAGTACAAGACTGTAAGGAAATTTTTCTTATCTTAAAGAAAACAATAGCACGTGGTTTTTGTCCCGCATTGGGTTTCCACGTTATATCATGGTGTTCATGTGTGATTCTTATGTGTGATGATTTGTTCTGTTTTACTACACCTATTTATTGTTCATATTGTTAATGAAGTTCTAATGAACTGATTAAAGATCAACATATAATGGATTAACTTAATCATAAGTTTACTGGATATATGCTAGTTGCATTAAACATAGTTGCATCTACACGCGGGTTCCCTTAACTAAAGTAGCATATATGAATCGAAGCATGGAAACGAAAAAGTTAGTGATTGGCTAATATTGATTCACGCACCCCCCCCCCCCTAGTACTATTTCCAACAACATACTTAAATTTGAAGACTCAATAACTTATCTCCTATACAACTACAAGTATATAAACTAAAAATAGAAATAACTACACTTTAAATAATGAATGGAAAACAAATGTCTTATTTGCTACATAACAATCCATTTCCAAATTGCTAATAGAGACTAGATAAGTGCAACCATTGAGTTCAACATTTACCTGAATCATCCTCCAATATCCTCAAATTTTTAAAACTACCAATACTACATGCAACCCTCTTATCCCTCCAAGTGTAGCATCACAGAACCCATATATACTATAATTTGTTAAAGATACAATAACTTATTCCTATATAACTACATTATATAAACAAACAAGACAATAACAAATATAGGTTGAAATGGAGAACCAGAAATAAATTTCTCTAATTGCTAGACCATCCCTTTCCATCCTACTAATAGAGACCATATGAGAGCCGGCATTGAGTTTCACTTATTTTTATGATTTCTTTGATATAGAAAGGAAGGAAATTGCAGTAATGACCATGGACAACAAAAACATAGCTAGTGAGTAGACATCAACGTCTGCCCTCCCAATGTAGCATCACAAAGCCCAGATATACTATAATTTGTTAAAGATTCGATAACTTATTTCCTATATAAAACATTGTATAAACAAAAACAACGACATATATATTTTAAAAAAAATAATAGGAAACAAAGTTTTTTATTTGCTAAACCATCCTACCAAGAGAGACTATATAGGAGCAAGCATTGAGTTTCCCTTCCTTTTATGATTTCTTTGATACACAAAGGAAGGAAATTGCAGTAACGACCATGGATGACAAAAACACATTCTGTGAGACTTTTAAATACAGCATAGATAACCTCTAGTGAGTACCTAAGGTGATTTCAACTGCAAAAAAAAATAACAAGTAAAAAAACAAGATATAGTTGCAAATGACAAATGTATAAAAATAAAGGCAGAAATGACTCCTTCCTATTCTTATGCCAAGAAACATAATTATCATCAATTTATTTTGTGATTCCAATTTATGATGACACAACTAAAAAGGTACCTGAACCAATTAAACCAATGTAGAAATGTTTAAAGATCAAGAATGGTGAAAAAAATCTAGTGAAGCAGTTATCAATAACTTATTTGTGAGCTATCAAAAAAATATATAACTCAAAGTTTTCATCAATTCTTATCCGAAGCATGAAGACAACAATGAACATACTCTCTCATGTAGTCTTTAAATATACTGGACATGTTATGAAACCAACTCACAAACAGATAGAAAAGAGAGATCAACAACTTCAAAATAAGCCTATTCGAGGGGGTAACCTCCTTTACATTACACAAATGAATAATTCTTGGATGATACAAATGACAAGACATCCTTTCTATATATAGGTGTCTAAGGGGTCATAATATAATTAGATCCGACATAACAATAATAATGTAAGGGCACAATAAGAACAATAATAAGCTTCTATGGGGCACAATAATAACAATATGGGGACTACATGGGAACAAGAATATAATAAGGGGGTTGCACTAATAACAATAATGGGTTACAATGGTAGTATAGGGACCTAACATGCCCCTCTCCTTCAAAAAGTGTTGCCCTCAATGCTTGAGTAGTTATGGTTTCTTCTGTATAAAATTCTTGTCCTCCCATGTGGAATCTTCAGCGGGCAAGTTCTTTCACTTGATCTGATACTCTGAAATTAATTGATTTCATAGCTATCAAGTTCTTGTTTCTATCACTACTCCAGGTTCCAATATGATTTTTTCCTTTCTTGTTAAGTTCTAGATATATTGTTTGAACTCGGATCTTCTCATTATGTAAGGTCACCATCTCTTAAGTGCATGTAGTCTTGCCAACATTTCCTTCTAATAAATAGCTTTCTGTAAATACTTTCCTTTTATTGGACGAATTTCAAAAGCAATGGGTCTTTCTCTTTGCATTAAAACATCATCGATTCCATTTCTTGATGCATCATATTCCACAATAAAGGTTTTTGTGAAGTCTAGCGTAGCTAAGATAAGTGCTTTGATATGAGATGTTATGAAACCAGCTCACATAAAGATAGAAAAGAGAGATCAATGCCTTCAAAATGAGTCTCTTCGAGGGTGCAACCTCCTTTACATTACACAAATGAATAATTCTTGGATGATACAAATGGCAAGGCCTCCTTTTTATATATAGGAGTCTAAGGGGTCATAATATAATAAGACCCGACATAACAATAATAATGTAACGGCACAATAATAACAATAGCCGGCTTCTATTGGGTGCAACAATAAAAATATGGGCACTACATGGGAACAACTATATAATAAGGGGGTTGCACTAATAACAATAAGGGGTTACACTAGTAGTATAGAGACCTAATAGGACACATCCACATAGGCCTGAAGAACATGTATACAAACACATCCACATAGGCCTGAAGAACATGTAGACAAGGGACACCCTATGTGCATGTGTCAAATGCACTATGACACGTGTAGGTTACACTTTGATGGCATCTGTCAAAGCATGTCCAACATGTGGCCATTTCATGTCCCAACATAACAAACATGGTGAAAAAAAAGGAAAAGGTCGATTATGATGTTTAATAAACTCTCCCAATGTTTTGGGGCTCTTCCTTTATTATTCCATTTTCATTTTCCCTCCAAGAGTCTGTAGGTCTGCACTTAAGGAGAACAATCTTTTGGTTAGACTAGTATGAGATTGGAGCTTCTAAAGTCCCCAAATTTTTCCTAGAGTACACCATTCTACAATGGCAACATTCTTCATTCATACCAAAGAAATCATGGCTCAATCATTAATGGATTCTGCTAACAATCAAAGGAAATGGAATAATGTTCATGTTGGTTGCTCCGGCTCCAACTTCATGGACCACTGTTAGTTCTCTATCTATGATTCTGCTGGATGTGTAAACTTCATTTCTGCACATAAAACTACAATATAAAGAAAGCATGCACAAGAAGAAAAATACCATCTGTGGAAAAATGTAACTAGAAGACCAACATGGATCTTAATGAACCAGTACTAATTCTTGTCAATTTTGATGGTTGTGATACAAAGGTGGTTACATTCAATTTTTGATATTGGAAAGTTTAACCAAACTAGATTTTGAATTGAAATCAAATAATTATGACCATTTTGTTTCTCTCATTTGCAATGGGCATTTCTCATGATTGAATTATATGTATACCAAAGCACATTTGCAGTGATAGTTTGTCTTATGTATTATCTTTTCCCTTTTAAGAATATATTCTAGACCAAAGAAACAAATGGGAACTCTATAATCTGAAAACCTGTCATTTTCTTTAGGTCCTAAGTTCCCGACCCCGTGTCATTTTCTCTAGGTCCTATACCCTTTTTGTTTGGAACTACAGGACTAAAGGTTTTAACTATAGGATTCTATCCTATAGTGTACTTTCTAAGCTATACAACAATGTTTTTAATTTCTTGAGGCACTACTAAGTACTATATATGTTCAATTGATGTAGGAACAATTCCAATAAATCATTCACTAAAACCTATATACTATTTATCAACAAAAAAAAATGAATATAGTCAATACAACTGACAACCATTCTCTATTATGTATACAACTTTCTCCCACACAATCCTTTTAGGAAGAAGCTATCCTTTAATTGCCCACAAAAACTAGTAACTCTGTAGAGTTGTTCTTTGGCTTTGCACTTAGAACCCCAGCAACATCCCTCTTTCTCTCCCACTAGTATTTATCCATGAATTGTCTTTATTTCCCATAGTTAATTTCACAAAAGTCACACTATGTCATTTATCTCCAGCCATAGAAAAATGTATATTGCACCAATAGAAAAACATATGTTGTGGTCTTTTAGCCATGGAGGGAGAGTGGAAAACTTGGCACAACTGGTATCTTGTAGCGTGGACGAATCACTTGAGAACCAGTGAAGGTTCCTGTCAAGTAACTCTTGAGGTGTGGAAGTTGGCTAGGGGGGTTTTGGCCTAGGTGCCACGGCTCATTAGTTGGATGGCACATCTATTATTCCAATGTGGTTGTGCCAGGCCAATTAGCTTTAACAAATAAGTGATTCTGAACATTTTATGTTGAATTTATCAAAAGTCTGTCTTCCTTTATGTGAATGAAAAGCTTTAATGTGATGCATAATAATACTGTCAATGAAAAGTTTTACTATGAATGAAAGTCCTTCTGCCGAAGATAATTTTTTCTGTGAAGAATATGTTGTTCAGTAAATGTACGTTAACTTGCAAATAAACGTTTCCTTTGCAATGAATAATGTGGTAGTAATCGTAGAGGAAGGGTCATGTGAGAAGAGAAAATAGTAGTTAGAGTGAGGTTAGTCACTCAAATTAGGACTCATTGAAGAATCCTTACCATGGGAGCAGCAATTATACTCGATTGGTGAGTCTAAAGGGCAGTAGAAGCCCCGAGTGAGACTTGCTAATACACAAGACCAAAGTGTAATGTTTAAAACTCTTAGACTCTTCATTAACTACAGTTTACAAATAACAGGACATTCTCTATATGTCATATAATTTCGAAAACAAGTTTGAGGGTGTGTAATGCATTAGGGTAAACCAAATTTTAACTTGCATACTCCATGACCTTATACAAATTCATAAAACCCAGGAACAAAATCAAATGCTAAATGCAACAATGCATTTAAGCAAAGACTGAATAATATATTCATAAGACATAATTGCAGACAAACCGTTGTTGAACTAGCTTATTATTTAGATTCCAGTTAAAATTCATAAAACTCAGGTACAGAATAGAATGTTGAATGCAACAGTAAGTAAAGACTGAATAATATATTCATAAGAAATAATTGTAGACAAGCCATTGCTAAACTAGGTTATTATTTAGATTCCACTAAACCAAAAACTGACATAGTCAATAACGATATCCAATAGAGAGCAAACATTCATGTATTAATAAAAATTAAATAGTTATCTAAATTATAAGGAATCCACATAGTAATTTCGGAAAAAGTGAAGAGAATATTGTTAAGTTACTCAGGCCGTAGGCCACTCTATATGAAATTTAAACAAGATTATATAGGACAATCGTATAACTAGCTGAATTTCCTGACAATGAACAATTATTATAATTCATCCTAAAATAGCAGGTAGGGTCCTGAGTGGCCAGAAGGAAATGGCTAGAAGGCGATTTTATAAAAGCCCATGCACAGCTAACGAAGCTTTAAGAAACCCTAATGATTTGACATCTTGAACTTGCATCTATGGAACCTGGAAAATTGAGGCAGTAAAAGAATTTCATTTAGAACCTGGACAAGTGACGTTGGATAGTCCTTTGAGAAAATTGAATAATTTCGGCACCATGGCCGCGAGTTATGCCTAACACAAACAATCAATGAACAAAACCCTAAGTAATTTGCAACAAGAAATCAAGGGTTGGCATTATAGCTTATCATGAATTTACTTGCAGAATAAGAATACATATAGAAGTGAGTTTGTAACCCCGTCGTAGTTAGAAGATTTTCTACAGAACACAACCAATCCCCTTAGGTTTGTCTCAACACATAATATGCAAATGAAGAGACATGAATATCGATTGCAAAGAAATAAATTGGTAACCCTCGCCTGGAAGGCCGAATACTGTTACCGAGAAAATTAAACTTCTTAGGGAACAAGCACCCAATTTCAAAACCCAATCACCACGAGCTTCAGTGCAATGGACAAGGGTGGGTTCGGGTATGACTGAGCCCGACTCTGCACTCGAAGGAGATTATTCTCTGCAACAGGTATCATCTTTGGCTTAAAACAATTATCATTAAAATAAAAAGAACCTTGAGTGCCGGAATAGGAAAACGAATATACAGAGATGCGGAAATTATTCACACCCCATCAGCCTTCGACATTGTGACAACCCATTGTGTAGCGGGTATGACGAAAAGGATTTGCAGAGCCCGCTGGAGGGAGGTGTGCAAATGAAGGCCGCGCCAGGGGTAGAGGTTCGCTATTTACCTCAACTGAACCCATAAACCTAATGACCGTTCGATTAAGAACACTAGGAGTGACAAATGGTGGATCTCCCGGAAGCTGGCTTCACGCCCATCGAGGGAGGATGTATCGTTGTTCTCCAGAGAATTCCAGTTTGGACATTAACCATTTTAAACACTAGCACTGATGAATGGCAGATCTCCCGACAGCTGGCCTCACGATCATCGAGGGAGGTAAGTACTGCTATTGTCCAGAGAATTCTAGTTCGGACATTAACCGGTCATGATACACAATTCCATTTCTTAAGAAATTGCAAGTGTTGTGGAGTCATAAAACAAGGGAGAACTTTGTAATAAATTAAAGCGAGAAACATTGAACCATAACAACTTTTGTCACCTCAACAAATTTGCTACGATAACCATAGACATTGTAACATAGAAATAGAGCAGCAGGTTATGGAATTAATATATCTTATAGCACTAAGCAGGTTAAGGAATCAAATAATCAGTGTATGAACCATCGCCAGATTTTGAAGTTAAAACTCAGTATGGTGTAATGGAAAGACAATTATAATTAAGTGGGGAGATAAATATTCAATATTAAAAATTTAATAGATATAATTTTT
>APFE031290641.1:29719-44465 GCA_000404065.3 Pinus taeda
CATAGATTTCATATTCAAATTTCTCACGGAGTGTAGAATATACAGTTATGGTGTCTATTGTTAAGTTGCTCATTGGTGTGAAGGTAAGTGGTTCTCAGTGATGTTAAGGTTGGTGTGTCCCTCGTGCTATCCCCGAGTGATTTTGAAGGTTTAGATGCCCCTGAGTTGTTGTTTCTCAAGCCATTGGTTAAGCTTGATATAATCTATGATGAACTTAGACCACTTGATAAACAAAAAAAATTCATATTCAAATTTCATTAATAAATAGATGAGGGAGAAAACATTGAGTTTCCTCCCTTCTGAGAAAAGAGATAGAAGTGAATATACATAGTGGTTACGCTGAATTTTTTTTTATTCACTTATTCTAGGAAAAGAAAGGAAACTAAAAGTTGAAATAGAGAACATATTTTAGTTGAAATAACACACATGCACATAAATATTTTCCTGGGGAAAGCAATATGCTAGAATCCCCAATGTCTTCTTACATTATTACAACAAACAGAAATGTATTACAATTTCTTTTATCTACTCAGCACAACATACAAGTGAATAACCTCTCTCTCTTCTCACTAAGAAGCTTTGAGACGAACGTAGTAAATTTCTACCTCTATTGAGCACATATTTCCTTATGCAATTCCTTGAGAAATTAGGCCCCTATTATTTGGGATCTTTTATAAAATGGATTGAGCAATTCCAAAGGGTGATCATCTTACTGCGTACAACACGTGTACACTCAAGACTAATCTAAAACTGATGTTACACTATCTTGAAATCTCCACCACAGCTCGGGAACTTGAATTCTACATGGACTAGATATTTTGGGTTGATTGATTAGTTAATTGGATGGTCACTCAGTTTGACTAAAGTCCCACAGCACAATTTCCCTTCTACTAGTTCCTCAAGGAGTTGGAACTAGTTTAACTAAAAACAACTTGAGATAATGAACTTTGATTACTACAAATTAGCAATCATACATTCTTAACTTAACTCTAACTCCTCCAACTCGAATTTACTGAGTAAATTGGGTGAAACAAGCGATGTCACACAAGTTAACTACATCCAAGATGTCTCTTGATGTGGAAATTCAAATTTTCTCAATTTAATCAAAAGGAAAAATCAAATTGAGAATTTCTTGCTGCATTTTTCAAGACTCCCTTTGTGCAAGAAAGGGGTTATAAACCACCCTTATCCTTCACCTATCGATATTGAACTTCCATGTTGACA
The DNA here is from genome assembly GCA_000404065.3 of Pinus taeda. Taxonomy (NCBI): domain Eukaryota; kingdom Viridiplantae; phylum Streptophyta; class Pinopsida; order Pinales; family Pinaceae; genus Pinus; species Pinus taeda. The sequence continues at coordinate 30,944 of APFE031290641.1, forward strand.
AAGATTTTGTCAAAATGTCAATATCTCGCTCCTCTGTCAGAATGGAGTGTAGCAACATAATCTGCCTCTAGACATAGTCTCGTAAATGGTGATATTAGATATCTATATGCTTGGATTGATCGCTAAATAGAGGATTCTCAAAGAGACTCATGAAACTCTGATTATCACAATTGGATGCATCATCTGACCAAATAGTCCAACAAGTATCTTTATCATCCATATCACCTCACGTGTTGCTTGACTTGCAGCCATCTATTATGCTTATCTCTAGTTGAGCACCACAAATATTTTCTTCGTGTCATACCAAGAAAAAATTGCGGATCTAACACTGAATATTCCACTTTATGTACTCTTTCGTTCTGATGGAATTTGTGCCCAATCCACATCTATGAAGCCGCACAACTTCACTCCCTCTACTCATCTGTACCATACCAAACTGGGTAGTGCCTCTGAGGTACTGTAACACATGATTAGTTTCCTTCCAAAATAGTTTTGTTTACCTAACCATAGCTTGGCTTAGCTCCTTGACTCCACAACACATATATGGTAATTTGTTCACAAGATACATGAGTGGACCCACTAACTGTTGATAAATGGTAGCATCCACTTCTTCACCTTAAGTGGCATCCTCCATCCTCTAGTTTTTCATTAGAGGTGTCTCCATGGCATTACAAATCTCCATGTAGAATCCCTCCAATATCTCATTTGTATACTTGCCTTGAGAGACAAATAATTTCCCATCGCCTTGTCATACCTTTCCAACGTGAGAAAGTAGTGCATGAGACCCATGACCTTCATTTCAAATTCCTTTGCAAGGTCCTCCTTGCAAGATATGATCAAGTGCTCATCACTAGTTGAAATAAAATTATCAACCTATAATACAATAATAAGAAATTTACCTTCTATCCATATGTGATGAGGTTTACATCCGCTTCACTCATGGTGAAGCCCAAACCTATGAGATAACTATTGATATTGGTGTGCCAAGCACGAGGTGCTTGTTTGATATAGTACAATGCTCACCTGATTTTGCACACATGAGACTCTTGATCAAATGTCTCGAAACCTTTTTGTTACTATATGTATGCCTCCTCCTTAATAACCCCATTGAGAAATGTTGTTTTTACACCCATCTAGTGGATATTCCACCACATTTGTGTAGTCAGACCAAGAATTGATCTAATGGATGAGTACCTTGCTACAAGAGAAAAAGTCTCTTCACAATCAATTCCCTCAACTTGACAGTACCCCTTGGCCACAAACCTAGCCTTATACTTCTCTATGTTTCCACTTGTTGTCTCCTTCAGCTCGAAGATCCATCTCAAACCCACTATTGATTTATATGGTGGTCTTGGGACCTTTTCCTAAACATTGTTCTTTCCAATTGATTCATATTCCTCCACCATTGCATAAACCCATCAAGGTTTCTATATTTCTTCCTCAAAATAGGATGGCTCAATCTCTATAATCATAGTCATAAGAGCCATGTAGCCAGTGTACCTCTCACGTGACCTCCTTTTCTTATGAAAATTTGAAGGATATCCCACATTTTCCCTTGCATCCTGCGCAAGCCTATCAACTTCCTTATTTCGTTTTCTGCCTTCTCTGGAGGTTTTTATTTAGTGAATGTCTCCACTCTTTGCTCTGCAATTTGTGGTTGCTCTACAACTTCCTCAGGTTCTTCTTTTGGAGCTAAAATATCATCTTTTGGTGGGATCCAAATCTCCCTTTCAAGAGAGCACCACATAGCTTTCTCCTCATCAAAATTTACATCCCTTCACACAATTATCATTACGAGTGATGGAAATTACACATGTTAGTTGTGGGGAGTTTCTGTGTAACCCACAAATACCCCCAATTTTTCCTTGATTCTTTGGAGACATGGCAGTAAATAGAGGCTCAAAAAATCCTCAAGTGAAACACATTCAACTTTCTTCCCAAGAAAGCCTCCTCATGTGTAATGATGCCAAGAATCCAATGAGGACTTCGGTTCGCAAACAGATTGTTGTATTGCATGCCTCAACCCACAAATGCAAAGGTAGGCCTTGGACGTACAACAACACCCTCATTGCTCCAAAAATGCTATGGTTCTTTCTCTCAGCGACCCCATTCTGACATGGGTTGTGGGATGTTATCAACTCTCATTGAATGCCTTCTTTCACACATAAATTTTTAAATTCATTCAACACATAGTCACCTCCATTATTTCTCTTGAGAGCCTTCACCTTCTTACTGGTTTCTTTCTGAGCCATTGCCTTGAATTCTACAAGCTTGGAGGATGTCTCATATTTCTTCTACAAGAAGAGGTCCAACACTTATGTGAGAAGTCATCAATAAAATGGACAAAATATTTCTGCCTGATAGTCGAGGCTATCAAGAAAGGTCCATAGACATCAGAGAGGATCCTTTCTTGGACTACACCTTCTTTGTTGTATAGATCATGGAATGCATATTTTATGTACTTCCCCAAGGTACATCTTTTGCATTCATCTCGTTGCTAAAATGCTCCTCTAGGGAGGGTAGTGGCTATTTGTTGTATAATATTCAAGGTGCCATGATTGAAATGGCCAATATTATGTGCCAAAGTTCACCTACATCACGGCCCTACACTTTCTCTTCCTTTGTGCTTAATGCAACACAATATTCCAAATTTAAATTGTGTAGATTCTTCACACAAACCTCAATCTTATTCATATGTCTCGTGGATATGTGTCTCAAGAATTTTTTTTCTTTGTTCAATATCACGTCATAACCACAGTATTCCAAAACTATAATAGAGGTGAGATTTTTCTTTAGGCCTAGAACAAACGTGACATCCCTGAGCCTCAGAGGGGAGCCTAACTCCCTCTGAAAGGTCACTGTACCAATACCAGTCATGATGTACCTTCCATCATCCCCTAGCTTGATGTGAATCTATAGATCTTTCTCCTCCAGGTCACTAAAACAATCTCTACACCATGTCATGTGGAGCAATGCAACTAAGTCCAAGTACAACACACTCCCCATCATTGTGTTGGACATGCATGAGATAAGGATAAAGTCGAGGTCAAACTGTGAAGCCAAGGCTTCACGCGCTGCTCCTCCTAAGGTATTCTTTCTTGCCTTTTTCTGTGGCCACTTCGTCCCATAGTGCCCTGATTCATGACAATGGAAGCATTTAATTTTTGAAAAATCTTTCTTCTTCCCCCTTGGCTGGATTCAGGTTTGGCTTGAGATTTCTTCCCTTTTCCCTTCTTTCCCTTTCCAACCAATGAAAATTTTTCTTCATCCTTGCACTTGGATGAGGTCCCATCTCTAGTATTCTACCATATTTCCTCCTGTACCAAATCATACCATAATTTTTCTCAATTTGGTAGTTTCTTCCTCCCATTCACCTAATCTTGATAGTTGTGTCAACTCTTGGGAAGGCCTAGAAGGACTATGCTTACCAAATGATCCTTTGAAACACTAACACCGACTTCTCCAAGCTCATCACAAACTTGTGTGAGCCTCCTTAGATGTTACAAGATAAATTCATTCTTCTACATCTTGATGTTTCAACGTTTATCCTTGACAACCAAATTTTTGTGGTCACTACTAGTATAGAACATATTTGTCAGTGTGACAGGGGCTTCACACACTGAACCTCTGACATAGCACATGAATTCATCGCATACTAAACAATACCCTTAATTTCACTACATATTGGAAAATACCTCTAAAAGTCACATTATTTAACCCCCTACCAATATAAATCCAATACACCTTCCCAATTTATAAAACCCCTATTTTAACTAAATATTTTATGTATCCAATTTTTTATTCACATTTTTTATACCCTTTTATTTTTATATCCCTCGTATAGTGACATGATGCCTCTCTTATGACCCCACATGCATTCTACAATGCACCTTTCTTCTTTTGATATACATTGTAAATGCATATTAGTTGCATCTTTCTTATTTTGATATACATTGTGCAATTACTTAACCCACACACAAGCACATCTCACTATGATTTGTGGCATTTAATGGTCTAAGGCACACAAATATCAACGATGTTTTAGGAAGATTGACTATATGCATGTGTATATAAAGTAACATACAAATTGATCTATATGATGAAAAAAAATCAATTGATCAATCTTTATAAATAGGTTTGCAACAAATAAGCCGTTCAAGCAAAAGTCTAGACCGTCTAGATCCAAGACAACTACCTACAGTCAAGGTTTGGTCCCCAAATTTCAAATCAAGGGTGGAATCACAACCTAAAAATGCTTATAAGAAGGGGAAGGACAAGTCCCAACATATGCACTCTTAAGGGAATAATGAAAAATCATGAAATCACCTTTTGATTCACTACCATCTCAACAATTAGTTATGGGCTATAACTCATAGACTACGTAAAATGCAACAATGGATTGGAGATAAAACAGAGGCATTAAATGAATGGACTACAACTAGAACATAAGACAAAATTTTGGTTGTAGAGGTGATGTGGTCAAATTGGCTAGGTCAAAACAATGGTGTATTCCAAAATAAACCTCTAAACGTCTATAAGATTTTCTACATGTCGAAGGAGAGCATTACCTTACCATGCACCTCACTAAGGAAAAGGCTTCCTTTCACTCTCATACCTTTGAAGTATAATTCTAAAATTTCAGATTACCAAAGATTTAGATAATAATAAAAACAAATTCGAGATTACCAATGATTAGGCACTAATCTTCTCTCATCTAGTCAATCCAAAACTCAAAATTCTGCCTTTCATTTCTTGTTTTAGGGTAAAAACTAGGGTTTTATAACAGCTTACATTAACTCCCATCCATAGAAAACCCTAAACATCTTGGTAATTGTGCATATATTTGATCAAAAAATCATCTTAATAATAATTTGAGCTGTTGATTTTTATCATAGCCTTTTTAGGGCTAGATGTCTTGATATCTTTGGTTGTTATATGCTACTCAATTTTTAGAATTTGCTAGTTAGACAAACCCTAGTTTTATCTAATATTTTAGCACTAATTTCTAGATGTTTATAACTTGTTTCAAGGGGTAGTATATTGTTATTGTAGCTTGTGTTGTTTCTGTAATTTCATATCTTTTATTCAAGTTTTGCAATAGCATTGAGTAATTTTTAGATTTGTAGTGTTTAAGGATAATTTTGCATTGAATAATAATTTGATTAACTCCCTAAATCAGTGTTAACATAAAATCCAAATCTGGAATTTACCTTGAGTAACCACCTTATCTTTGACTTGCTTGATACATCTCTTTGGTGGCGATTACGGTAGACACTTAGGAGACCTTAGACTTGATTTTGTCTTGCCTTAGGAGTCCTAATTCCTACTAGCAAAGCCAACCTCATGTTGGATCCATTCTACACTAAAACCTAGGAATTTGTTTCCCATGTGAGGGTGGAAACACTTCCATTGTTGCACTAGTCTAAGCACCTTGTGAAGGCTTTTCGCTAAGGTGCTATATTTTGAGATAACATTTCTATAAGTTCAACAAAATTAGCTCTTCTGTTTGCATGTTGCTTGTGCCCAAGTTGGACAACTGAAAATGCACTATTCAAGTATTCAACACGTGTGAGACACCCACGGGCTTCCATGTGTTGTGTCCCCATGTCAAACATGAGCATGAACTGTCCTAGTAACAAGCACACATGGGACATGTGTCACGCATGTACGACCCATGGGACTTGTATGTTTGATTCTCAAAACTCACATTTCCCAACATGTTGGACAAAGGAAAGCCACAAAATGTGTCTCAACTTGTTAATATATGTATCCAAATGTAGTTATATTTTATAAATAAAGAAAAATAGATCTTTATCTCTTTATTATCTTTCTATAACTTTAATATATATGGCCATGCTCATATTGAATCCTAAAAAAGACAATGAACTCTAACAATTAGGTTTTTATTATGCTCTTAGGGTTTTCTGTATATTTTCTTGGCCACCCCCATTGTGTGGGAAGGAACCAAATTCTCAAGTGCAATTTGAGAGGAACTAAGAAGGGTTGTCCACTGTCAGGAAAAGAACACCCTTTCACCATCTAGGTTAGCTTTTCTTTGGCACAAGGTAGGTACCCCTAGAAGATAAAAAATAAATTCAGATTTGAGTGGGTGATGAGCTGCCAAGATCATTGCCAATCCAAGGGTTATGGAGTCAAGGAATACAAACAAAGATGATTTTGAATGATATGGAGAAGATGTAGCCAAGACATATACTAATGCGCCATCGCTAATCCAAAAGGACTTTTTTTGATGTTTCATGGACGGTGAACCTTTGGAGATTATTGCTTATCATTCAATGAATCCTTTTTCTTGATCAAACGCCAATGTTCAATTAGGGAATTTGGTAGAAGTGATGGACATGTATCATCTTCATTATATAATTCATTTCTTTAGTACTTCATTGTTCTAGGGATTTTGACTTGTCATTTGTTAGTTGGAGGATATTATTTATTTGTTTACTCTTCCCTAGAAGAGGTTTAGGATATAACTTTTGATATTATTTTTTATTGTAGGAGGTGTTGATCTCTTCAACTATACAAGATGCGATCTTCCACTTGTAATGGTCGTTGATGGTTTAAGGAAACAATACTCTTGTTGATTTGACAGGTACCAAGGATTTTCTTCATGATGATGTGACTAGTGGAGTTTCATATTATGTGTGGATTTTCTGCATGTTAAAACAATACCTATTACTCTCATTAATCATCGATAATATGTCCTCATTTTTTCTTCATGGTTCCATATGCCTTTAAGAATATTTGGCACTAGTCCATCCCCATCAACCACCCTTAAAATAAACATTCAAAACTTCACAAATATCTATTTTACTAAAGGCACTCTTCAATCATCTTTGAGTCTTAGTTTTCCTAGCTTTAGTAATCCTACCGTTGGGGACACCCATCTTGTACTAGAGGAGAGTTTGCCTAGAGTGAGTAGAGGATTTGTGAGTTGAAATTGGCAACCCTCTCTAGTTACCCTTAGCCTTTCACTTAATCCTTGGACTTAGGATCTCCAGTGCAATATTTATTAGTAACAATAATCTAATATAGCTCCTATAGAGATTCAAATCCTACTAAGTTACATACTTGTGCTTATGCTCACCTTTGTGGATGCACACCAAATCATGCAATTGTATTTTGGGTTAGGTGCAAACCCTAGGTGACTTTAGTGGAATAGATAATCCCCACTTGTGGTTGCTTGGCTAAAAAGAAAATAGATTAAATGGTGCTTATGCATCCAACATAATGTTAAACTAATCACGTTAACCTCACCACGATAAAGGTTAATTAAAAAAAATAGGGAGGAAGGCTCAACTTGGCCTTTCTAACAATTCTTCTCAAAGTGTTATCCATCCTATGACTTTATATGTTCACAAATTCACAATTATGAATAAACGAATTCATAGGATTTCTCTCTTCACAACAAGGCTTCCGTCAAATTGAAAAGAGTCTAGAAAATCTAATCAGATCAAATTATATAATCAAAGTCAAACTATATAGATAGGATTTTATAATTAACCATTCTTACATTTATTCACACATTACAATCAATATTCTAGCACATAATCCATTTCATAGAATTGTAGGGCTCTAGTAGGCCTTGGTCATGACTCCATCTCCACATGTCTCAACACACATTGAATGATGCTCCTCAACAGTGTATATAATCAAAGATCCCCTTCGTACCCTTTGTTCATTCCCTATATTGGTTTTTAAAGAGCAAGAATCACTCTCTATAATTCTTGAATGAAAACTCTTCAGGAATTGGATTTACACCTAACTACAAAAAATGACCTCAATTCTGTTGTAATGGAGTAAGTTCAAAGGTGGACAAACTTCATTGATTCAGTGAGATTTTTGTTATAATTTAATAATAATAATAAAAAATCATATTACCAAAGATGAAGATAATAATAAAAACAAATTTCCCATTCTAGTCATAAAAAAAATGCTGAATAAACTTCATGAAACCAAAAATTTCTCAAAATTAGACCTTAGATAAAGGAATTATCAATTCATGGTACAACTAGATTTTGCAAAATGATATTTAGTACTTGTGAACAGCATTACAAATTCAAGGGTAATGTCATTCATTTTAACCAAAGTTCTTAATCCTAAGCAATAATGAATTGACTTTTCCAACCATATCTTAAAAAAGATTGTGGTTATACACTTTGATTATTTTCTCATTTGTAGCAAATCATGAAAAGAACACTTTAAACACAATTAACAGGTATTGACCATCTTGGCAAAAAATAGAATTTATTTTGATTTATTCTTTTGTTAAAGCGAAGATGGAATACCTAGGCCACAAAATATCAAAATAAATAGTCAAAGTTATTCTTAACATAATTAAAAAATCACATAAAGACCATAACTGAAAAACATATCTTTTATATATTGGACTATTTTATCTCCGAGTTGGAATAAAGATTAGAATATAACTTATCTTATAATGTATGTCATTTTATAGTTTCAAACATATCTTAGCATGTTGAGTGGCTTTCCTCTCAAAGGGATGGATGTGGTTTAAAAACGTTGCAAAACCATGGAATTTCTGATCATTATGAGTTATGAAAATGAGCACCCAATTCTCTGCCACAATCATTTCCTACACTAATAGAAATAGAATTGAAGAACCTATCCAACTAAATCAGTATATTGTCAACTACCATACCCCTAGCCATAGGTAGTTGTCTTGTGTACAACATCTATATTTATGTACACTATCTAAAATTGATCTAAGCCCACACATGGAAGCACAATATCCAATCAATATATCATGTAAATTTGTCCTGCAAAATAAAGAGTGATGCAAAAGCCTTCTAACGTCTATTATCACTATTCGCAAGACAAGATTTCTTGTGAGTTCCATGAAGAAAGTTTCTAAACCATTGAGTCGATGACTTTACTTGAGTTTTGATTCAAGATTTACTCAAGTTATGGTTCTCTATAGTGTGCATGTTTCTGAGGGAGTCTTGTCCAAGTTGGCATCCTTTGCAATATGTGTTGTGCCATGTATATAGTTGAGGCTACCAGCATAGATAGTTTCCATTTCAATTCTTCATACTCAACCAGGCATAGTTCAAGAAGATAGAATGGCAACTTCTCAATTTGGTCCATGGAAACAAACCCAAAGAGCATTAAATTAATAAAGATCCCATTTATGGAATCTTACAGTTAGAAAAAAATAGTGCATGATGCCTCTCATGCAACACATCAAAAATACAATGCATTTCATAACATAAGTGAGGCTCAATACCATTTGAATATTCATCAAAATTTCAGTCAAAGTATAATACCTATTTATGAGCCTAAGCAGCCTTTAGAAACCTTTTCATGAAAACAAAGGGAGTTGGTACAACCAAATTTAATCTTAATTTGTTCAACAGCAATTTCTCCTGAAGAAAATGAAACATACCATAAACATGAGAAAAGATAACAATTCCAAATATGAATTATTTAAACAATTATAAATATAAATCTTGAAATATGGGAGACACGTATGACATAATAATGTGAGAAAACAAAATCTCACCATAGGGAGAAATTCACCATGTGTGTAAACATTGTTTGAGAGTGTAATTAGTTCCTTAACCTATAAATCCCTCAAGGAAAATGAGTTAGACACTGAAGCCTTATTCTAGATGTCAAATCAAGGGCAAAAGAAACAAGTTTTGGGTCAAAACAAATCAATACAAAATTTCAGCATAACAATGAGCTTTCTCTCATGTTATTGTTTACCACCATGGGAGCCCAAATTTCTTCATATTTGGAAGCAACTAGCATGGAAATCAACCCCACAAGTTGAATTTCCTTTCTCGTAATAGTGTACACCACAGAAGGAAATCTATCAATAAGGTTAATCGTGAGAAAAACTATCTCATCCGTTAAGTCAAATTTTAGATGCACTTGCAAGTGCAAGTTGTTTATGTTAGAAAATTATCAATGGAAAGGTACAAAAATAAATATTATTATAGAAACAGATAGATATCAATATGTATTAATCAAGTACATCAATGAGCCAATCAAGAAGTATTTCCCGCATCTTCTAGTTGATATCAACTTGGCTTGACCACAAACACAGCAGACCAAAATAGAAACAAATTAGGCATATAGCTATTTATTCAGAGTTGAATCTAAACTATAGACATGAATCAAGGCTTGCATCAATTCTTGAATAATGTCCTCATTCATAAATTATAACCTTCCATGATGCTTAAGTGGGCACTTTAATTCTCTAGTGGAGATATTAAATTGTTTAAATGAAGTGTATTCTTCCAAGAAAAGATGTTGTTTTGAATAGAACAAAAATAGTTTGCAAATCTCCCATGACAAAAGAGACGTACCTCTATATACCAATAGAAATGGTAAACGTCTTGAACATATTCAACTACAACAAGTTGATTTTCATTATCTACTTCGTCAATGTTGAGCAAGTCCCCTTCCTCTCCCATGACATCCCACTCAGTGGCTCGAGATGCAAGTTGTTTAATAGAAACCATTGGATGGAAATTGGAGCTATGGATTAGATCAACCCTTCACTTTCTTTTGCAAAAGAACAAAGTAAAACTCTGTGAATAAAAAGCACCATCTACACATGCTAAAATAAGAGCAATGGACCAAATTCTCCTAATCTCAGTTCTAGCAGTCAGTGTTGATGTAAAAGCTCATGGAAGCCTTGTCTTCATTCTTGATGCATCAGTCATTGGCATTCATCTTGAGACACCTTTAGCTACAAGTGGGCAGAACCTAGACTTGGATGCATTTGAAGTAGCTTTGCGTGAGATGTCAACATTTGAAGGCCTTGGTGGTCTCCTTGAAGCTGGAGTACATTTTCTAGAGAGGCTAGTAGTAGAAGGCCTCCCTGAAGTTGAAGCATGCTTATCTAAGAGGCAAGTAGTAGAAGACCTCCCTGAAGCTAAAAAGTTTTTACTATAGAGACAGTAGTAGAAGGCCTGCATTGTATCATTGAAATCGATGGATCATTACTTGAGACCTCAACATTCGAAACCTTGGGAAGTTTGCCTAAAACTGCTTCACGTGTATGTAAGGGTCCAATGTTGGAAATCGCAGGTGCTTTTCTTGAACCTTCTACATGCTTGGATTCTGAAACCAAAGTTGATCTAATGCTTCCCTTTTCATCTTTGTTCCTCTATGGCCCCGGTGACTGAATGGCAACAAAACAAAACCAACGGAAGTAAAATAAATACATGTAAACCATCACAACTAAATAGGCAAGCAAAGAGCCATGTTATTGACCTCAATATATCCACACACAGTTATCGATTTGAAATAGAGCCAAACATATGAATCCCAGTAGTAGTGAACTCATATCATTCACCTCATGCTACATACTAACATATGGGGGTTGATACATGATAAATAAATCAGACAGTTGTTTACTCACACACAATTTATACATCCATGGATGATGTACATACCATGGATGATGAATTTGTTGTAGCACTCATATTCTTGACATCGACATCAAACCTCCTACACACCCAATTCTAATTGTTAGCTCTAATTGGAAAAATCCCAAAATATATGAAAAAGATCAGAGCATCATATTGGGAAGCTGAATCTACCTTGGCATTTTCTTATCAACAAGTTGATTCTGCTTCCCAGATTTCCTATGGACAACCAAAAGCGTCACATAAAACATTTTTCTTCATCATCCCCTGCTAGAAGAGGGTTTAAAAGGCCTAAATAAGAATATGGCTAGAGAAAAATGCTTGACCAAAGAGGCTAAGCTCACAATCAAAACTTCTTTATAAAATTGAAGTCTCCACTATGTGCTGATAAAACATGAGTACTACATAAGGGTTTTGCAAATTAAAAAAAAATGCATATGTTCTAGGAATGAAAAAGGCTGCCTACTCTAGCTTGATCTTATCACACCCATTGGGTTTTGAAGCATGGCACCCTAGGTTCCCAATGTGTAATAAAACCCTTCTAAGCCTCGTTTCGGCCCATGTCACCACTACATCACAGAGCATGCATATAACCTCTATCAATTTGATCTTTGTTTTCCACTAGTCATATAGAGCCATTGATATTCAAATAAACACTAATAACGATTTACTACATATTTGTTGATATTAGGTTTTGGTATGGGGTTTGGAAAATAGAATATTGTAAAATACCTTTGCTAGACATGGGCCTGTTGGGCTTTGGCACCATATTTTCGATTCAAATTTTGGTTTTCTGAAAAGACAAGCACAAGAATTCAGTAACTATTGAATAATCAAACCCCTCCAAAATGGATAAGGAAGCAATAACTGAGCGCGATCCTAACCTTAAACATAAAATCAAATTGAAATTTAAAAAAATACACCAATACCAATAGTGAAGAGAGATATGCGCTTAAGATGGCCAATAATAGACTTCCTGTAACTGTTTCAAAAGCAAGGCGTGATTTAATTATAGCCATCATTTCCTTACATGCTTCTATCATTTCTTTGAATAAGCCCTTGATCAATCCTAGATGAAACTCCAGAGAGGTCTAGATATAGCTCAGCAAACCCTTCAAATTTGGTAGAAATGATAAATCTTACAAAAGGTGACGGTAGGGCTACAAACAATCTACCTTTGAGGTATTTTTAATGTATATAGATTTCTTTCAGAAGAGCCAAAAACATAGGCTTAAATGAGCATCATATTATTCTAGAAACCATAGAGAGATAAAGCAATATTGTCCTCCAAATTCACTCAGAATAATCCCAAATTTTGTCCACTGAGATGCCATTGAAAATACTTAGGTCAAATACTACTAAGGTCTACCAAGAAGAGGGCCCAAATAGTTCTTAAAACAAGCCTGAAATTAATACGAAATTGTCTCAGACAGGGGGGTCTCAGAAAGGTTGAGAAGGGCCTCAGGAAAGGCGTAGTCTGTGCCTTAAATGAGCCAAAAGTAAATTCAAGATAGATACGAATTAGCCTCATAAAATAAATCATTTCATAATGACCCAAGATCCTTTCAAATTGATTCAAAGTGCCCTTTCAAAGCGCTTATGTAGTTAATATCATTTATTGCAATAATTCAAGAATTCTAAAATCTTACCAACCATCTTGGAGATTCTAGGGTAATGGAGAGACCAAGAGGAAAAAGAAAACAAGGAACTAGCTCTACATCACCTCCCATTGATAACCTGCCTCGCTCAACAACGCATATTTTTTTCTTCTAACTGTGTTCTCAGGAGAGATCATATGTATATTTTGTATGAAAGTTCATGAAAAGTGGCCACCAAGTGGCCTTATTTTCCTTTTTGGAGGTGATATGTCATGCTATAAGAACTTTTCTATGTATTTTCCTTTTCCAAACCATGAAATAGAAATGTATGCATTCTTTCTTTGGAAAAATAAAATCAATTAAAATTTGCATATTGTTAACACCCAGGTTGTTCCCTATGACTCCCAAGGGAATATGGCCGGGGTAACCACTAACCAATCTTTGGACTACAGCTTCTAGCCCAGCTGTAATCAGAGAGGGCTCTCTCTGTAAGGTTTGTCACTATTT
>APFE031290641.1:49307-187520 GCA_000404065.3 Pinus taeda
GTTGTAGCAAGAAACTAGGGTTTGTGCAAAAATGAGGATTTTGGCGGATCTAAGGGATGGGAAGTGTTTGATAAGGTACTTTAAGGATAGGGGAAGGTGTATGAACATCAGGAAACAAGTTTTGCCGATGATTTGACCGTCCAAGAGAAATTGCCTCCAAAACCCTAGGAGAGGAAATGACCTTACCTAGGCGCAACTGAAGCATGAAGAAGGTGTAAAATGACAAGGGAGATGGTAATGAGATGTGGGGAAAAATGGGGGTGAAAAGGATGACCTTGCAAACAACAAAACAAAACCCTGCCTTTGACATTTTTAAGCTAAATACAACTTGATGGCATTTATGCACATTTTCCATGATTATTTTGCTTTATCTGGCAAAAAACATTAATGATTAAAGGCCTACCTGCAAACTTGAGGAGATTTGGGGTCTTTTTGAAGTTTATAAGCAATTGCTGTAGGTGAACTCCTGACAGGTTGCGTGCAGGCCTGGACGGGTCGCGCGCGCCCAAGAGGTCGCGCCCGTGTTGTTTTTGAACTGTTGGGACCCCCTGGACGGGTCGCGCCCACCCAACAGGTCGCGCACAGCTATGGACGGGTCGCGTGCAGGTGCTCTCTGCAATTCCGCCCGATTTTGTCTCCAAATCGCCTTTCACTATTGCTTTGAGGCAAATGATGATCAAATGGAGGGAGAGAGGGGCTTTATAGGCTTGATTTAAATTAATTTCCCCTCAAATCCTCTTTCTAATGTTTATAACTTGACACTTTTTCAAAATTTAAATGCTGCTGACTTATGGTTTCCTTTTTGTCCTGAAATTGGTTGAACTGATGCTTTTTCTTGAAAATTTTTGCAGGGATAGCTTCTAAGGAATCTTGGCAAAGGGGACTAGGGTTGCGTGTTGCCTTTCGATGAATTTTTACAACCTTTTACAAAATGAGAAAATGACCTTGTCTTTAAAAACAGGGTTTTTAAATCCAAGGTAAAAAGTAGTTGTACAAGATGAAATCTTTTGAAGAAATACTTTGATAGTCATCCCTCTGGCCTGTTTGGCATTTATTGACTTTTAAAGACATGACCTCAAAGACAAATTGGACCTAAACCCTAGACCTAGGACTTTTGACCTTAAGACAAGACAAGCAACTTTGAAAGAGTTTATTGACTGAAACAACTTGATGCAGCAGTGCCAAGAGGGGAATAAAGACACAAGCTCCTCCATCAGGGTTATGGCATGCCTAATGGAATGCAATAAGATGACACTGATGAGACACCTACGTATGCAAATGCAAAGAGTTTTGATCGCTGATGGAGGGCTACTAGGCCGACTCTAACAACTTCCAACCATTTCATCAGAGTTATCATCATCCCCATCATGCTTATCACATCAACGAACATCTTCACCATATAGAAGATTGTGTACCTGCACAACTTAGATAGCAAGTACAACCAAATCTTTAGAAGCATGAAGTTAGTCATATTAGAATCATGAAAGCTTTTCAACTTATACATATCAGATACCCAAACTTAATTACAAACAAGAGACATATACTCTTCAACATCTTGCTAGGGACTTTGTCATAAACCCTAGACTACATAACAACTTTTATTCCATCTAGGGTTTCAATGTTTCTTTCAAAGGTGTAACATACCCTACTACAACTTATAGCAAACCCTAGAAACAATTCAAACAAATATAGATCTCCAAGGTATCTAACAACTTTCAGAATTCACATGTTAGATTTTCCACTAGGGTTTCATACAAATCCTAGATTTCATATAAGAGAATAAAAACCAATCACATCTTAGTCATTAACATGACCAACTTCCACTAGGGTTAGTTGCAAACCCTAGATTTCAATCAACCATTATCTTCAACTAAAACTCAGATTTCAACAATCTTACACAAATCATATTGTCAAAAATTTTCACTTCTACTAAGGTTTAACTCCAAAACCCTAGAATTTTATTTTCACAATTTCAACAATCATTATATAAATAGATCTCAGATTGTTATATCACACATACTAGAGATTTTAACTACTACTAGGGTTTAGCTGCAAAACCCTAGATTTCCAAATATCATCTTCCTAGAATCTGAGACAAGGACTTGTATTAAACCCTAAGACCTATGACCATCAATAATTAGGTCAACACAAATATCTAGGAATTTGTTATCATGCATAAGCATATCATATGTCAGACAACATTAATACATTAGACATATACTGACCTAGACCAAGGTAGGGTTTCGACCAAATGGACACATGTATATATATACCTAGGGTTTCATTCCTAGGATCTTGCTTCTATAACAAAGGTTTTTCTTATAGGCCCAACCAAACCCTAAAAATCTAGGGTTTCATAACATAGCAAATCAAACCCTACTATTCCAAAATTTCAAAGGTTTGAGATCTCAGACAAAAATCATTCAACCCTAACAAGTTAAAATTTCTTGATCATACCAAAATCCCAATCATGACATCATCAATAAGAACTTCAAACAACATTTCACAATATCCCTAAGTAGTTTAGGGTTTCAGACATCCACATTAGCATACCCTTAGGTTAGGGTTTTCTAGAGAAACTGTCTAGGGTTCTTCAAAATCAATTAAGAATAGGAGTGGGGTAGATTTATCAAGTGATGAATCACCCAAAATAAGAATCAATATGATTCAATATAGCTAGACATAACATTGTTAGTAACAAATTGTCAAATGAATAAACATTTACAATAAAGAATTTAATGTTTTAAAGCATACCTTTGTTCCTTGACATACCTTGTCTTGAGTGGTCCTATTTCATACTCCTTGAGAATATAGCAAATGTTTTCCTAATCAAGACAATAGCGGGTGAATGGTGATTAGTATTGATATAATCAAAACTAAATGAGTGCATGAAAAAGAACTGAAAGGAAATGAGATACTTATCTTTGGGAGTTGTTGGGGGCTCCCTTCAAAGCTTGAGGGATACCTATAAACTTACAAAAGAATGTCTTTTCCAAAAACATGTTAAAACCTATAAATTCTAAATATAAAAAATATAAAATAAAATATCTAATACTAAAAGTGAAGGACTTAGTTGTGTAAGTCCCTTATGTCAGAGTCTTCGGGTTTGACTTTCTTTGGGTCTCCTTCTTCAACAATGTTGGCTTGATCTCTTTCTCTCTTCTTGTTTCTTGGATTGTCGGGACAGTCACTCCTGGAGTGACCCTTCTTATGACATTGATAGCATTGTACTTTGGACATGTCAACTTTCTTCCTTGGTCCTTTCGATTTCTTTCTTTTATGTTGAGCAATGTAGGCATTTGATACTCCTTCAGGATTGGCAACTAGAGAGATCCTCAATTCTTCTTGACTGCAGGCAGTCCATAGTTCTTCAAAAACGGGAGCTTCCTTCCAACTGTTAAGACTTGCAGCGAATGCACCCAAGTAGGTGGCAATTCTAATAGAGCAGTGATCACGAGTTCTTTGTTTGGAACAATTTCATCAATGGCCAAAAGATCATCCTTGATTCTTTCTATCTTCACAAATAAGGATGCCACTGTATCTTCTTTAGTCATCTTTGTGGTCCTTAGTTCATTCTTCAAGCTTGCCACTTGACCATTGTTCTTAATAGTGAATAAATTTGACAAGGATTCATACATTTCCCGAGCATGATTGATGTTAGCTATAAATGGGACATGATCGCCCTTTATTCTTTCTACCATTAGAGTCATGGCCACCAATTCTAATTCTCTGAATTTTACTTTGTCAGCATCACTAGACTCATCTATAGCCTACTTTACTTTTCCTTTGACGAAGTCTAGTACCTTGTTCTTTTCAAGGATAAGGTCAATCCTCTTCTTCCAAGACCTGTAGTTTGAGGCTCCTTCAAGTTTGTTCTCTCCCTTGATTGTGTTAGACATCTTCCTTGAATATAGTAGATTCCTTCCCTCAGATAATCCTTTTGAATGGTTCCTTGATTAAGTGCTTGACACTGTCTTTTTCTTCTTTCTTCACCAAAGCTCTGATACCATGTTAGAAAATCGGAAAGGCAGAAAGATTTTCTTATTCTTGATAATTACTTGTGATGTTCTTGATTTGTTGTTACGATTCTTTATATCTTCTTTCTTTTAGTTCATCAAGCAATTACCAAAGCAAAAGCACATAAAACAATGGACACTATATGTAGGCACTATGCCAGGGCAAAATCCCCCTAGAGGGGAAAACCTAGTCAAAATTATCTTCCTTTCAATAGTATTCTATGAGACTCTTCACCCTAGTCAAAGACCAAACCTTCCCTCCACACCAAGTTAACCTCCCAAATCTTCGACCTCTCTTCCAGCAAGTTCGACTATTTAGCAGCTTCCGGCATTAGGCAACTTTCGACATCAGGCAGCTTTCGACGTAAGCAAAACTTGGAAGAATTTGTTCTCCTAATCTAGGGCACGAAACAAAGAGAGGAACCAAAATTTTGTTTTTCTTCTCCTTCGTGGACCACACCCAACTCGCACTTCCTTTGACTTCTCGGCTTCGTACTTCGCACTTCCCAACTTCCTTAAAGATATCGAACTTGCTTGAGATGAGATGCTCCAAATGAATTCGACTTGCTTGTATTTATAGGCTTCACGTGAGGTCGAATTAGTGTTCTTAGGCCGACTTGATCTCTTCTAGGCCGACTTCATGTGGAGAATAGATAAATTATATTTGACTCAATACTTAACCATTTTACATGATTCAAAAGCCCAAGAAGGGTCTCTTTAAAAGTACAATGACTCTATTAACTCAGAATAAATCCTAGAAGTCCTCATTGGGGACTCTGACCTAAAACATGGTGACCCAAGCATGAAACCCATGCTTTAATAAGTCACAATAATAATAAAAAAAACTTTTCTTTATTCTTTTGACAAGTACATTACAAGATGACTCAAATACATTAAATGAAGACCGAACCTAGTTACATTTTCCAACACAAGTAAGCTATACTAAGGTTCCTCCATGGACATTTGATGAAAAGGAGATGTTAGAGCCCTAAAAGATTCAAGACATTTGATGAAAATTTCAATGAAACCCTAATTTTACAACAAATACAAATGGAAGAAGATACAATAAATTTGCACAAAATCACGATAAAATCACCATTCATCATCCAAGATAAAAATCCATCTAATCACAATATCCTCCCCAAAACAATTTGCTCATCTAATGCTTCACAATGACCAAGAGAAAAGAGACAAGCTAATGCATGCTCTCTCAAGTGTGAGTGTGGTAATGATTCAATACTAAATCGACTTCCCTCTACTTGTATGAGGGCAACCAAGTCAATTTAGGGTAAAATTAGACTAAAATCCCAAAAAGTATTAAAATTTGTGATTACAAGATAAGTAGGTCACAAGCTAACCCCAAAGATAACTATTTCAGTGATAAAACATAAAAACAAGCTTGAACTAGCACACACATGTGAGCCAAAACTTCCTCCAAGGGTGATGTCATCCTCTACAAGTGTATTTTTCATCAAAATATGTCATGGAAGTCTTGCAAAGGTGCTCCTCAGCCAAAAAGCCACATCTTCTCTTCAAAATATGTCCAATCATCAAGCAAGGCTCTCTGCAGAAGACGTCATTAAACAAACCCATGTCCTCAATCCAAGCCACATGAAGGGGATGTCATGGAGCTAGTGCATAACATCATCATGCTAAGCAGTGTACCATGCCTCCAAAGGGTTCTCAAGTCATCATCATCATCATGAAATCATCCTAGAAATAGGGAAACGTCCATCAAGAAGGTGCAATGCCAACCTCAGGGTGCCCTATCACCTTTGTGGTACATCAACTCTTTAAGCAAAGCCTTGGCTTAGTTGTGTAATGTTTCAAGTATTATAGGGAGAGGAGAGTGTCGTCAATTGTGTTAGATACACCCCAAGGTCAACACTCCTCAAAAGGTTATCTACATCCTAGTTTTGGTGTTTAGAGTAGTCATCAAGTGGCTCTAGACACCCTGTTTGAAGAGTTGGAGAAGCATCATGCAATCCCTCATGGGATGTTGGCTGTACATGGGAGCAAGCATCTAAAACATACTCATGGAATTAAGTGAGATCAACATCATAGGTGCAAGAACCATTAGATTATCAAAGTGGGCCATATTTAATGTCCAAGGCATCAAAGTACTTCTTACAAGCATCATCTTCAAATGTCTTTCTAGCTTATGATTTGTGATTAAGTTACTATACTTAGATGTGGGAGGGTTATCACAAGGCCCTATTGGGTGCTTCCAACCCTAAAGGGAGGAATAGTTCCAAGTTTGACCCATCAATTATCAATTAGTATGTGGAAGTGATCAATAACATGGTAGCTTTGGTCAGAATTCTCATTAGCAAATAATGGAGACAACTCATATTTTTGACTTTGACCAAGTCGGCCTCATGAAGGACAAGTCGGCCCCACACGCGTGAAAATCCACCTCTTCAAACACATATAAATACAACATTACTGGAGCTCATTTTGGCATCTCATCTCATCACACATTCATCTGAAAAGTGTTGGGAGACATCACAAGTGCGAAGGAGACAAGGAGACTTTTTGTGACCAGCATTGACCGACCTTATTTGATTTGTTTTGACTTTTGTTGACTTGGACTATTTTGGATTTGTTTGACTGAGCTCATTGCCTGTCTTGGAGGTTGAGCATTTTAAGGAAGACTTCGACTCTGTTTGACCAAATCTTTGATTGGGAACATTTTGCTGCATTGACTGAAATTCAGACTGTCTTTCTAGGCGTTGACCACAAGGTTTGACTGAGGCATTTGACTGAAGATTTCAGGGATTCGTTCACTGCGGCTGGACTATCTTCCATAGGTCAAAATTTGGCCCTTTGTTGCCGATTGTAATCTTTGACCAGTGCTGACTTTTCTCTCCTGTTTGGCTGGATTTGACTTGGTTGACTTGGAAAGTCAAAGGTGGACTTTGATTGGTTTATTGATGTACAAATTAGATTGCATCTCAGCTGAAGATTGAGTGAATATCTTCTAAGAGGAAGACTGATTTGGGTTTCCCCTTTGTGGGGTTTTACCCTAGTCTTTGACCAAAAAAATCTTTGTTTGATTATGCATAACTATTTTTTATTGTTCATTGTTTATCATTGTTCTCTCTATAATTGATTAACTGTTTTGGGGTGAATGAAATTGAATGCAATATTGCTAAGTAATTATAACAACAAAGAACTTGTAGGGATATTAACATGGTACCAGAGCTGAGGTGAAGATCAACCATTGGAGAACAGAGAACGCCCGTTTGAGACACTTGTCTTGCTGATTGGTGATTAATTCTTTTGCTCAAGATGACTTCCTCCTACTTAAAGATTGAAGAGACGCTGAATGATGCCTCCAACTTTCCCGCATGGAGGGCTAGGTTAGATCTCACCCTTGAAGAAAATGATGTGATGGAGTACGTGGAGGACAAGATAACTGAACCTCCTTAGAATGCCAGTGCCAATATCAAATCCAAATACAAGAAGGTTGAGATCAAGGCTAAGAAGATCATCATTGACTCTCTTAGATATCATATCATCACTTATGTGTTTATGCTAAATAAGTCAAAAGAGATGTATTACAAATTGATTGGGATGTATGAGGCCAACAATCTCAACCACTAATTGCCTTGAAGAGTTAGCTTCGTGGCATCAAGATGTCCAAGTCAGAATCTATTACAGGCTACTTCATGAGAATCTCTCAAATAAGAGATCAACTTCTTTCCATTGGAGAAATCATACTTGATAAAGAACTTGTGCAGATGACCCTTGGAGGACTTCCCATGTCTTGGGAGATATTCATTACAAGCATTGGTAGCAGAAAGGAGTTCCCTTCATTTGATGAACTCTTGGGCACTTGCACTCAAGAAGAGTCCAGGCTCACATCTAGAGGAAGAATTCAGAGTAGTGTTGAAAATATCGGTATCGGCAAAATATCGGCGAGGGTCCAAAAAACATCTTATTTGCAATATCAGCTAAAATATCGGCAAATATCGGCAAGCATAAAAAATAATTTTTCAAATTTTTAAACATAGTCGATATTTTGCTAATATTTTCAAAATATCGCGATAGTTTGAAAATATCGCGATATTTTCAAAACAGAAAATATCGCGATATTTTCTCGGCGATAGATCGTTTTGCCGAAAATATCGCGATATTCTCGAATATCGCTGATATAATCAACAATGATTTAGAGACAAGAAGGAGAACCTACACCCTTTGCAGCAAATGCCAGGAAAGGAAAAGGGAAAGGAAGACCTTCCAAACGGAAGACAAAGAAGCCAACTCCAACGTTCAACAATAATAGAAGGGACTTGTCCAAAGTCCAATGCTATAGATGTGACAAGTAAGGCCACATAGCTCGAGATTGTCCTGAAAGAAGAAGTGCTGAGAGGTGTAATACCAACAACAATAGCTACAACAATAACTCCAACAATATGTTGTAGACCTAACCCAAGAATATTATAGATATGATATGAAAATATAAGACAATGCAAATAAACCCATAAATGATATGAAATGATTCTTTATTATCAAACCCTTAAGGTAGGGCAACACCATACATTCACTCCTTAAGGAAGGAGAATACTCCACAAGCCATATGCTTGTTCATACAAGAATACTTCTCTTCATATCCCTCCATGTGGAGTCTCTAGCCTCTATATAGGCCTCATACATACAATACCATGCATCATTACCATGGTTTCCTCATACCATCAACTACTACCATGGGCCCCTTACATTATTATTAACTACTTGTGGTTCCTTATATGACATGGGTTAACCACCTTATTTATTACTATGGCCCATCTCATTATTACATTATTACCTTGGGTACCTCCCTCGGTACCCCATATTACCCCCCCTAGGTATATAACATTCCACCCCCCTAGCATGTTTCGTCCCCGAAACATGGGAAGAACACAAATAATAAGATCTACTCAAAAGAGTAGTCCACTGATACCATGCACGTGCATCTAGCCATCCAAGAGAAAGGTGAACCCTCGATCTCGCTGGTGCCTCGCTCGCTTGAGATGGAAGTTGATCGTGGTAGCTCTTCTGTGTTGATGTGTAGTAGGTGGATCTTCGCTTCTCCTTATCTATCTTGTGGGGGTTGTTGTCCTTGTGACTAACTGGTTGCCATCTTGATGGTTGTCTTGCGGGGTGATGTGGGTGATGATATGTTGAAGTTTTAACCCACGGTGTCGTCTTCTTTAATTCACCCTGTTGAGGTGCCTATTGTGGTGTCTTCTTTTCGAATATGACTTCAACCACTGAATCCTCCTCTGATGTATCAGCACCTGTAACCTTTTCCGCTTCAGCCTCTGTTTGTGTCTGATTGTCAACCATCAACTGCTCATCATCTGATATTTCAGACCCTAGAACATCTTCTGCTTCAGCCTCCTTGGACTCTATCTGTTTATTAGTGGAAATATCCTGTAATGTAATTTTCTTATTTTTATACCAGAGCTTCAGGAATTTCTTTTGGATATTAATATTGATAGTACCTATCGATTCCATCCAAGGGTATCCCAAAAGAACATCTATGTTATCCATATCTGAAGCATAAAAATCACCATGAAACACATACTTATCCATAGAAAGTTTCAAATCCTTATAAATTTGAACATCCTTATCATCAACCTGTGTATTTTCAATATGTTTTGCTGGAACTTGAAATTTGTTTGCCAAATTAACATTGATGAAATTATGCTTGCAACTAGGATTGATAGAAACAATGATCTTCTCTTTCTGAATTAATCCATGAACCTGTAATAAGGATATACCAGTAGGAAATAGAACCACCTGTTTCTCCTTATCTTGTTTTCTGGCATGAGACCATCTTTCCAAAAGTAATTTTTCAAATTTTTCATCGGGCAGGTTGAGACACTTCTTTTGGTTAAGTAATCCCCACCATGTGGCTGCCTCCTCTCTAAATAGCTCCACTACAAACCATTTCCAATTGTTTCTCCATAATGATTTCTGTTTTTTTATGTATTCTTCAATAGTAGGACCATTATCTTTTCCTGTAAAACCGTAACCTGCCATGAAGAGGGTTTTGAGAAAACTTTGGCGAAAATTTGAAATTGTAATAGTTTAGTCAATATTGCTCAGAATCTCTATTATAACCTATTTTTGGAAACAGAATAACCATTCTGCATCTGCCCATGTGATAGAAATCCTGATTCAGACACTGGAATTTTAGATCTGCGCTGCTACTCTCCCGCCGTCACCCAAAATTTCAGCAAAAAGAGCCGATTTTAAATCAGCAATATCTCCCTCATCCGGACTCCGATTCAACTGATTTTTTTTTTGAATTTGGGTATATTTTCACAAAGAATCCAGATCTACAATTAGATTGTGCAGATATGGTGCCAAGAGGTCTATATCCGCACCGCAAATTCGCTGCCCCGAAAAATTGTCTCCAACCCTACTGATTTTTAGATCAGCGATATCTCCTTCATCCGGACTCCGATTCGACCGAATAATTTTTTTTTAAATCGGCTATTTTTTCACAAGGAATACAGATATGCAATCATATTTTGTAGATCTTGCACCAAAATATACATATCTGATCTGAAAACTCGACGCCCCTGAAATCCTGCAAAAAGTAAAAAAAAAATTCTCCACTTTTTTGCCCAACAAAGTGCTCTGATACCACTTGTTGTATGTCTAACCCAAGAATATTATAGATCTGATATGAAAATATAAGATTATAAGAATTGATATGAAATGAGTCTTTATTATCAAACCCTTAAGGTAGGGCAACACCATATATTCACTCCTTAAGGAAGGAGAACACTCCACAAGCCATTCATACAAGAATACTTCTCTTCATATCCCTCCATGTGGAGTCTCTAGCCTATATATAGGCCTCATACCTACAATACCATGCATCATTACCATGGTTTACTCATACCATCAACTAATACCATGGGCCCATTACATTATTATTAACTACCTGTGGTCCCTTACATGACATGGGTTAATCACCTTATTTTTTACTATGGTCCATCCCATTATTACATTATTACCTTGGGTACCTCCCTCGGTACCCCATATTACCCCCCTAGGTATATAACAGAGACACATATCCCTTAGGTGTCTCATAGAGTTCTAATTCAAATAATAAATGATGAGACACCTCATAGAGTTACAATCCAAATAGGACACATATGCTTCTTTGATCCTTATCCAAATCTCTTTTGAAGGGAATTCGAATTTGAGCATTGGAGGCCACATAATGGTGCCTTAGAAGCTTCCAAATGACCTACACATGTCATGAAACTCAAGCCACATATATAGATACATGAAATCATGTTAATTTCCTAGTTTTTAATTGTAAATTAACTTTAAACAAATAAAATAAATAACTTTGGTAAATAAGGATACTAACCCATATATTTATGAAAATGGTGGCTAATGAAAGATTATATGGTTCTGCAGTTGCAACAAGTGAGTGAAATGGTGGCGATAAAGGTAAAAGTGGATGTCATTTTAAAGACATTTTGGAGGCCCAACATACCCCCCAACAAGAGTAATTGCATGTTCTCATGCAAATATTGCATTAATTCCTTTGATTTTCTCGCAACGTCTTTGCTTTTGAATGAGCTTGGCTTATATGATATGTGCTTAAACTTTACATTTGACAATTTTATTTATTTTTGTAAAGTATTCCTTCTCATAAACTGAATTGCAACATATTTGGTTGGTTCTTTTGTTTAAACCAAATTCTAATTGGTATTGGCTCTTATGTTTCAATACCTTGTTTCTTTTTGTTGCAGCAAGATTCATTGCACATATTTAAGAATGCATCTTTAAAATCAGCCATATAGTGTGGTCTTAATTTAGACATTAGTTGAAAATCATATAACTTTTTGAACCATAATGCAATAATAATTGATTAGGACATGTATGTTAGGATGAAATTAAAATGTGTGATGGTGTATGATATATGAATATGAAATGATGTCCCTTTCCCCCAACTAAAGATATGACAATGTGAAAGAGGAAGTGAGGAATTTCCCAAAGTTACAATTTTAGTATTTTAAGGAATTGCATGACTAAAAATTAGAAAACCACATACCTTCACTTACCTTCAATGTGCCTTAGTTATGGAAATTGAAGAGTGTGGCTGCTTCTAGATCATGGAATGAAATGTAGAATTCATCTGCTTCTTGGCTGCATAAATGGTGGATGAGGTTGTGAAGTGGATTCTTTATTTCTACTACTAAATTTGTTGTATCTACTGCAAAATTTTGAAATGATATAGTCTTCAATCACTATAGAACCGATGGTACAACTCTAGTCATGCGAATAAATGTGTCGGTATCGAGCATGAAGAGTGGTCATTAGATTACCGACCATTGATGAATGTTGTTAACCAATGCGAGGAAAACTCGTGATTAATGTGAACGAGTGCCAAGGTACCTAAGTACATCTTGTGAAGAGTGAATAAATGAGCCGATGTCCAACCACTTGCAAGATCCAAAAATCAAGGGACATGATGTATTCCAATGATTGTTGGCGAGAGAGCCTGTCGTTAAGGCATCCAAGCCTCAAGGCACTGATGAGGAATCTAGCCTTGGACCTAGATAATGTGTCAATGTCGATAGGCCAAGGCTTGTTACAAGGAAGGCCTTAAGGAATTCTCCATCATCTAATGCAAGCATGAAACAATGATTTTGAAGGACTATAAATGGAAAATTTTGCAATGGATCAAGGTTTATTTAATGGAAAGGAAAATGACAAGTGAATGGAAAGTAAAAGGACATATTAACATGTAAGCCAGATGCATGTCTTTTTTAAACACACATGGGCAACAATAGAATATGAAAGATAAAACATGAGAGTACATTTTTTATTAACAAGATATATACATTTATAGTACATTATGTGACCGTTGGGTTCCACATCCCTAGGTCTCTTGGACTCCTTTTTTCTATTTGGCTTCCACACTAACCCATTGAGGATTAGGTGTCCAACATTCCCCCCCTTAATCTGAAGGGTTATGTATGAGTCCAAGAAGAGAGTTGTACAAAATGTGCAAAAATGCATGGCAGCACTAGGCTTAATGTGCACTCTGAAATGTTGGTATAAAGGGCGGTCGTTTCAGGATGACCACCAACACCGGAATGCTTAGTGCAGTTCCCGGAACTATTCCAAAATTAGCAAGAAGCTGAAGTATTCTGCTAGAGGAAGTGCTCCTATTGTTTTGAAGAGGGAAACCTTCAACCAATAAAGGGAGGTCTCACACTGCATAAAAGGGATAACTTCAACCTGAAAAGGGAAATCTCATCCTGTGATGGTTTAAGGATGACCAACAACTCTAGAATGCTTAATGCAATTCCTGGAACTCTTCTAGAACTCGCAAGAAGATGAAGCCTTCTGCTAGAGGAAGTTTTCTCAATTTTGTTCCTAGAATTCTTTCGAAACTGGCAAGAAGCTAAAGTCTTCTACTAGAGGAAGTGTTCTCAATTTTGTTCCTGGAATTCTTCCAAAACTGGCAAGAAGCTAAAGTCTTCTGCTAGAGGAAGTGTCCAAGATTGCCAGCTAAAGGCATGCTCAAGGGCATCTTTGTCTCTAGCTACAACTCTGAAACTGGTGTGGCAGGTTGTGGCTCAGGCTTGCTTGATGTGGCTTTGAAGCTTGTAGATGACCATAATTTCCCCCTATCAGATACAAGGTGAGATGATGGAGAAAACTCAACTGAAAGACTATTCAATACTCTGGAACAGGTTTTGACATGTGATTGGAATATCTTCTTGGTTTTTGATGCCCATTTCCAAGAAGCGATCCATCCAAGATGAATCCTTGTTCTTGCAGGACGTTTTTTTTTTAAGCATCTGTTTGAAGAATGGGTGGTTTTATGATAGTGCTTACATGGATGAATATCAAAAGAGTGATCTTTCAAATGGCCAACTCGATCATAGTGTTGGAATTTTACAAACTGTTGTTGTTGTTGTTGCTGTGGAAGAGGGGCAGAATCTGGAACAACTAGAGGTGAACTGTCATACGGAGCATTTCAACTGTCATGAATGAATCTAGCACTCTAAAATTGAATGGTCTTTGAGTAGTCTAGAGCATGAAAGGAAAAGTCCTTGTCATGTCCAAGACCGGTTCTGTGCTTGTTGTGGACAAGTTGTGGACAAGGTCTGATGATGGGATTGGGAATTGTAGACTGAGTTTTTGCATATGCATGTACAACTATTGCTTTATTAGGTACTAAATCTAAGCCAACTGTAACATTATTGACTTGCTTCTGATGGGTTGCAGTCTCAATGTTCTGAATAGAAACATGTTTAGAATGATGACTCCAGTGTTGTAATTCTTCCTGCCATAGCTTTGTCTGAAGCTGCAAAAACTCAATATTCTTTTGTACATTATGCAAACAGGTTCTAGTGTCAACAAGAGAAGCTTTTCTTACTCTTACTGTACCATGATCATAGCAATGTATCAGAGTTTTTAAGAACTCCAATACTTCACCAATTCTGGCTATTTTATTCATTGTCAAAATTTCACTTATCACAATTATGAACTTGTATAGAAAAATCAACACTCACTCGCAATATGTCAATACAATTGGATTTTACAACAGATTGCAATTGTCTTCAAAAATAGTGATGGCTCTCGATTTCAGTTGTGTTTGGTTATATAAGCTTCATATTCCAACACATTTGAAATAACATAAAGTAATCAATGCCACATAAGGAGCATGAATCGACAAGAAAAATGACCAACACATATGCCAGATTGAAGAGAAACAACGAGATTTTAAGAGGCAAATTTCTTAATAGATAAAACCTAACAAAAATAGAGAAGTAACAACGCTTTGAACTCTAGATTCAAAACCTCTCACGCTTCCATTTCTTCATCATGAAGGGATGTATTTAAAACCATTTTTCATGGCCCACATGGAATGAAAAGTTGTTGTCACATTATTTGCAATCACGGAATATAGTTAACGCCAAAGAAATGGATCGAATCATCACCATTTTCAAACCATACATTATCTTACTATAAGCAACCTCCTTGAACACATCATACATAGCGCATACACTTTGGGAAAGACTGACAAACACGGCCTCCTCACCTCTGCTTTACAATGCCTACTATAGCCACAGTTGAAGATGCACGTCGAGCAACCCAACCTTTCTGAAATTAGCAGAGTAATTCACACCCAGATTGTGCAATCCCAACGATCTCTGGCAATACTAAGTCAACCTCCAACTATAATCAAATTTTGTCTCTAGATTAAGCAAATTGACTTGCCCAGAAAATAATAAATTCGTTCAAGAAGATTATTGCTTCAGGAATTAAATGCATATTTGCATCACTCATTACACGACGATAGTAGCAATTCTCACACTAGTGAAGTATTTGATCTCCAACAGTCACACTACAGGTGTCTAGTCTTTAAAAGCAACAATGTACACAAAATTTGTTCATAATTTCAGCAAGCATTCATATGTGGCAGCAGGTTTAAGTGGATTAAGACCCTTACACCCTCAATTTGGACATTGCTCCAATCACACCATCGAACCATGTACAAGAGAACTTTTCCATCACGCCATGCACAGAGGAACCCGTCTCAAAACTTGATCTGCCCAAATGAGGATGACTGCAATTAGCACCTGGCTTACTCAAATTATAAATTTCGGCTTAAAGGAATGGCTTTCCTCAGCCCAACATCCTAGCGTATGGAAATTTCGTGACTTATCCTCGGCCTTCTAAAAATGACGTCCCTTCTCTCGCACCAGAAATATCTAGAAGTATCCCTAAATGTCCTGCGGCTTTGCTTGTGACAATATTTCACATCCTATAGTCCATACACTCTAGACTTCAAGTAACATGCAGCCTAGTAATACATGAATTTTTCTGACGTTGATTTAGCAGCCTTTAAACAGGTATTCAACTCTTTCCATAGGGTGCAATCAATTCAACATTTGTGATAGTCATTGATGTTCCAAAAATAATGTGACCCTCTTCACAATATGTTCAGGTGATATAGCAAGGCTCTCAGCCTCCAAGAGTAAAGGAACACAGGTCTTCCCGCAATGTTTGACCTTCACTTAGGAAGTTCACTTAGTCAGCATCAAATAGTTGGGGTATCATTGCCACAAAACTTCACATTCCATACCTCCAGCCATATGAATACAACCCATGAATCTATTGACAACGCTTAAAACAATTTGGCCATGGTGTTCAAACTACTTCTTTGGATATTAACTCGGCCTCTAATCTCTAGGAAAGAACAACGGCTAGGTTTTGTTGAACACGACTCTCTTTAGGCATAAGAAAGAACATTTAGAGTCCTGAAATTTCAATGGGATTTGGCTCTTTCCCATGAGTTCGAATTCTAGGAACGGTTGTGGAAGACGTGTTTTTGGAATATGATACATAGTAGACAATAAGGCTAATACATCAACAACATACTCATAACACTCACCAAATGCAGGATATTCAAGATTGCTTCAGTGGCATGATGACATTCAACGCACAGCGATTCAAACGAGAGTGATTCCAGGCGTTGTTAGTAATCAAAGGCTTGTAACGGTCCCTTTGTATAGCGGATGAATTATGATTGATTACAGGGCAGAGAATTGAAATAATATATGGGCAAAGATATAGGCATTAGGCAGGAAGAGAGACAAATGATACCAAGAATGTTCGTGTTGACATTTTTTGCAACTAGACGAGGCAGACAATGTAACTGTTATGATAGCGGATAGTGGGTAGTGTAGTTGTCTGACATGAAAATATGGCATAGGAACAGAGTCATACCATCAGCGATTCCATTCCAGCAAGTCGAACCAGCGATATCACAGAGCATAATGGTTTGGAGGGTGGAACATTTTAGAGAGAATAAAACATATATGACAGATACCACAGATTATATGAGAGTTGGTTGCGTATTGTAGCAAGGAGTAGCGTATATATTAGAAACTAAATGCTGTCAAATGGGCATCGTATTATATGGGAAGCCTGAGGTTCCAACGATGGGTCTCTCAGCAAGGACACATGCATACAGTGTGCAACAGTAATAAATAAACCATTTCAAGGCAGCAAAAACCCAAATTTTAAATCCTCCATAGCACTGCAAAGTGACAGACAATTTTTTTTTAATACAACAAGAAACTCAAAAACAACGTTTTGGGGTCTTGATATTTTATTCCAAATTAATTTTATAAGAATAAATCCTGCAATTCATTATTTGATCGCTTTATTCTGAGTAACGCTTCAAACACCAGCATACAGAACTCAATGCAGCTGACTGAAATGAATGCAGTGTCTAAGCTTTCAATGTTTTCAACCAAATTCATAGCATCCAACACAATTTAATGTATACATCCCACATATCATGAGCAGCAACCAGAATGACACACAAAGAAAGGCCACATGGACATAGTGGCTCAAACTTGAGAAGGGCAGGAATTCACCCACTTTGATACCATGTTAAACACACATGGGCAGCAATAGAATATGAAAGATAAAACATGAGAGTACAATTTTTATTAAGAAGAGATATACATTTACAGTACATTATGTGACCGTTGGGTTCCACATCCCAAGGTCTCTTGGACTCCTTTTGTCTATTCATCTTCCACACTAACCCATTGAGGATTAGGTGTCCAACAATATTTATGAAAATGGGTTATGAGTTAATGAAAGCAAGGGAGGAAAATATAGTTTCTGTGAATAAAAATGAGTAGTGAAGGAAAACGAGATGAGAATTTTATTGATTGACTAAGTGAAATGAAATGCAACTGCAAAGGAAATTAGATGAAGGTTTTATTGACTAAAGGAGTAGTGATGTAATGGAAAAACTAGCATCTGAAAGGCTTACAACTGCCAGATCTGATATGCATTAGCATGTGCTCATGCATTGATGTTTCATCTCTGTTGTTGCTCTAATCATTTTCCTGTGTAATAAATGTGGTCTTTGAGGGACACTATTTGCTTATGGTCATCCGTTCTTCCTCCTGGAACCTACAAAAAACTAGTACTTCTTCTCCAATGGATTGTAAAGTTATCAAAATAGAGAGGTGATCAATTTCTCTATTAATCACATTTACATAAAAAAAATAAGAATCGGTACTATTAAACATGTTCATGGAAGAAACCAAAAGATTTTATACCTGTGTTGAAAGTAGTGCCTCAAGTTACTTGTTGTTTCTTTTCAACAATTTCTTCATTCTTTACTATTTCAAAATTTGATAATAGCTTCTTGATTTTTTAGATCTCGTCGAGATATTTCAAACTATGCTTGAACCATCGAATTCCAATGTCGTATGAGAAACTTAGACTGTTTTAAAAATTTTATGAAACACTGAAAACTGTCTTGTAAAATGTGGCATGGGAAAATGATGCTACAGTGAAAGATGATGTAAGCAAATGAAATGGCATGTTGATAATGAATTTTTGGTTAGAATGCATTGTTTGACAAATAAATCATTGAGTTAAATGCATAGCTACAGAATTGTTTTCCAGCTACAGAATTATCGATTAGCTGCAAAATCACTATTTATTTGTATAATTGTTTATTAGTTGCAAAATTGTTGTTGAGTTGCAGAATTGTCGATTAGCTGCAGAATTGTCGATTAGCTGCAAAGTCGTTGTTCAGCTGCATAATGTGCACAGTTTCTATAGCTAAACTCTTATCGATCTTCTTTGGCAGTGCCATGGCATAATATTTTCATTTGTAATGCCTTCATCTTTTGTACCTACAAGACTCAAAGAAACATGATCATTCTTGTATAAAAACATGTTTAGCAAAAAGATATTAACCCAATCAAACCCAATCAACATAAGCAAGGGTTACAAAACTGTTAGCAAAGGCAAAGGATATGTGCATCTACTGGGTGGAAATTTGGTTAGATAATTTATCCCGCAAGAACATTCCAAGGGATACATCAAAGCTTCCATAGTACTTGATACGAGATATATGGTTCCTCTCATATACAGTCCCCTTCAAAATACAATATCGAGATAATGAAACCAAGATACTTGGATGATCAGAACAGGAAGGCGTTATTGCTACTTTAGAGAGTCCCTATTCTTTCCTGTGTTCAAATGTCTATTGAGGTTGTAATGAAATATAATCGGCCTTTTTATCAATTAATTCCTTCATTATTTAACTGCATGAGGTATCACATAGTGAATTTCATTGAACTGTTATTCGATCTCTTGAAATACCTTCTCATTCTATCTCATGGTGGCTCCTTTAATGGAGGAAATTAACAATGCCAACGCACAGTGGATGACTTGGCTCAAGCGATTGGTGCACCCAAACTCAAATCCTTTTCTCCAACTGTCTGAAGCTAGAATTTAGCTAGGGAAATTGAATCTGGGTGGATATTTCTTAGAGAAATCAGAATATGGCCGCAACTGTGCATTAATTAAAATTGTTTTTCCTCACAGATTCAACGAAACAAGGTCCTGAAGAATCTCATATTTCTCTCAAAAAATTGTGAAATTGAGGAAACCGTTTTTGCGTTATCTAATTCACCTTGTTCCCAAAAAAACCCATCTCTTAGATTTTTCTAACTTTCCTTGGTTTGCTCGAAATCTATGTTTCAAAAATGACGTTTTTTCAGTTATTATGCATTTCCTCTACAAGTATTGCACTCAGGCTTTCTGGGTTTGATTTGTTGTGGTGTGGCTCTCGAGGATAGTTATGTATCTATCAATAAGGAGATACACATCGAATGGGATACACATCTAATGAATTTCATCAATGCACTAATTCTGCTTCTTCCATAAGCATGGATACAGACGCCTCTATGCAAGCCTCAGGATCTTTAGGGATGAAGTCAATAGGACTGGCCACATGAAAAACTTCATCAAAGTCATGAATGGAAGCCACAAAACTACTGTCTAGTAGATCCACTATGAAGAGCTTGATCAACTTCTCCCCAGCATTTGGTTCGACTGTTATTCTTCAAACAGATTATGGTAGCTTCGATTCTTATTTCTAAAATTGTGAATCTTTATAGAAATGATTAATGGTTCTCAATTTCAGGGAACTAAGGCTTCAAAGTGAATGTACTGGAACCTGAAAATAGGGTTGTCAACAAGCAAGTGTCAAGCCAGGATCTGGATGAAAGGGTAGACAAAGAGTCCTATTGCTTTCGGGTTTCATATGTTTGAATCCACTTTTGACTGTGGTCTTCAGATGGATTTTTTATCGATCTGGGCTAGGTTACTAGGATAGAATCTATGTCCAGACGATTCCAGAGATGCCCATGAGGTTGATTTCTTTGTTTGACACCTGTAACCTGCTAAACCATGGAATTAGCTGCGAAACACACAGTGAGCTGCAGAATAGGTTGCGTTCCATAGCTAATTTGCAAAAACTTATTCAAATAGGAAAAACATAAACATGAAATAGCATTTTGAAGATAACTACACACCATAACCAGTCAATCTGGTTGGATGAACATACCAAAACAGTTGGATCAGAACAAAGCTACCCTACCAATCTAATTCGACTCCTCTTTGGTGTGAACGACCAGACGAGCTGGCTCGTATGATACAATTCATCACACATGCAAAGAATCTTAGAGTTTAGGACTATTTTTGAGCTATGTTGCACAAACCACAGCCTCTTCGAGCATGATTTATTTTTTATTTTTTATTATGATGGATTTTGAATTTTGGATTCCAAGCTAAAAATAAAAATAAAAAATTCTTTGCAAGTCATATTAGAGCTAGTTATCAATTGATCAATTTTATTTAAAATTCTACATTTCCCTTGTTCAAAATTATGAAGATTTTTTTTTTTTTTGTTATTATTTTTATTGAAAATATAACCATGATTTTTTTTTTTAATCAAAACATGATTTTTTTTCTTGAAAATATTTTTGTGAGGCCAATGAAGAAATGCAAGAAAAAAAATAAAATTCTAGAAGATTTTAATATCTAAAAACTTAAAAAAGATGCAATCAAGCTTGATTTTATTTCCTAGTTTATCCTACTTGAAAGAATTTTTTTTCTTTTTAAATTTTTAAGCATATGAATGTTTCCAATGGAACCATTTATGGATTAAAATTTTTGAAATGCCCATATCCGAACTTGAAAAATATACCTAATTGTTTGTAAGGATATGAGAAATCGACTTGACCTTCGATTCGGCGCAAGGATCTCTTGAAGAATTGATGGATATTGTGGCGTAACTACTTCTTGATACCATTCCTCAATCCAGTCTTTGGGCTACATTCTAGATCCTATTTCCATAAATGGTTAGTAGAAACAAAAACAAATAAAATACACTCTAAACTAAAAGCTAGTTCCTATGCACACTTCCCTGGCAATAGTGCCAAAATGTTGGGGAAAAGTGATTGCCTTTCATTTAATTAGTCAACCAGGGGGTTTTGTAAACTTGTGAAGTACGTGTGCACTGTATGTGCTAGAAATTGTCTTTCTATTTAGATCAATCTAACTACAAAATAATGAAAACCAATTCATCTAATCTATGGAATCAACTAATGAAAATCAAATTAAACTAACTTGTGAAATAAAAAACAACTAATGTATACTTAGTTACTCCAACATTCAATTATGAAGTGTTACCTTCTTGAGATGATGTGAGCAACTATTTATACTTTAGCTTATAATGTCCTAGAAAAGCAAGTAAAGTGTGGAGAAAATAACTCAGTAATTGCATGTATCAAATATTAAACAATTCAATCTTGAAATGTGATTAAATCAATTTCCTAGAATGATCTTTATGAATATCAATCAATGCAATTAAATTAGGATCATAAAAGAAAATATAAAAACATTGAAAAGTAAAGTTCAATGATTGCATAAGTTGAACATTCAATCACCCAATTTGAAGTCACCTTCTTGGCCTGATCCTTTATTCAATTATAAAATGAATTAATAGTTTGATCTAAGAAGGTAAACATGAAAGGAAACTAAATAACTATGAGCCCTTGCTTCAAACTTCATCCAATTAGAGAATACATAAATCTTCTATATTGAAATGTTTTTAGAAAAGAAAATATTACATAGTCATTGTAAAAATAATACTAAGAAAGAAAATGAACTTTAATCTATAAAAGAAATTAAATCTAACAATCATTAGGTGGCCATTCCAATGGTGTATGATGATGGCAAGTGAATAAGCTCCATCTACAAGAAAAACTAAATCTTTAAATCTCCAAGTATAAGCTCCAAAATGTCTATTAAAAACATGAGCATTTCTCCAACTTTACACATGCCTTTCAAAGGAGAAAGCTCTCCTATTTATATTAAAACATAAGAAGCTACCCTATTTAATGAAGTTCCACTAAAATCTCATATAGTTACAACCAAATAGCTCATAATGAGAGACATATCCCCTAGGTGTCTCATAGAGTTCTAATCCAAATAAGAAATGATGAAACACCTCATAGAGTTACAATCTAAATAGGACACATATCCTTTTTTGACCTTTATCCAAATCTCCTTTGAAGGGAATTCGAATTTGAGCATTGGAGGCCACATAAGGGTGCCTTGGAATCTTCCAAATAACCTACACATGTCATGAAACTCAAGCCACATATGTAGATAAATGAAATCATGTTAATTACCTAATTTTTAATCATAAATTCACTTTAAACACATAAAATAAATAACTTTGGTAAACAAGGATACTAACCCATATATTTATGAAAATTGTGGCTAATGAAAGATTATATGGTTCTGCAGTTGCAACATGTGAGTGAAATGGTGGTGACAAAGGTGAAAGTGGATGTCATTTTAAAGACATTTTGGAGGCCCAACAACAACTTAGGCCATTTTAGTTAACCGATGCAAGCTGGATCTAGCTCCATCAATGTAAAAGGCAAATTGTGTCCTCTAATTCTAAATAAATGATGAATGTATAAAGTTTTGCTACTTATGCAATGTTGATCTCATCATCTGTTTTGTCTCTAGCTTGATATCTTCAGGTTGTTCTTTTTTTCCCAATTCAGTCATTTGAATAAAGATGTTATTTATAACCCTTTCACACATTCCATGTTTGTGAGTCTTGCAGGATGGGATTTTTATTGGATTTTTGGAAGCCTCAAATATCCATTGAAATAAAAGTAGTTATGATAGATTCTTGCAAGAAAATGATTGCAATAAAGTTGTAATGGAAGAAGAAGGGCATATCTATTTGATTATTTATCAACAACTTTATCTCCAACAAAATATTTACAGAGTTGTTAAAAAAATAAATCAAGAATGAAATGCAAGCTATCCTTATCAGAACCAGCCTCTTGAAAAAATGTTGTGTGTCATTTCAGCTTCATACTTAATGCATTTATCAGTTCCACTCTTGCAAAAAATGTGATGTGTTGTTTCAAAATCAAACTCAGTAGATTTATTAATTCTATCCTTGGAAAAAATGTTTTTGTTGTTTCAATTTCATATGGAGAGCTACCAATGAGTGCATATAACGAATCCATGGCTGAGATGACTACCCTAATATTGATCTTTGATATATCAGAGTATTTTCACCAAATGAGAAACAAAAGTGGGATTGTGTTCTCGAGATGTGTTGAAGCAAATACTGGAAAAATGTTGTCATTTTCAGCCTTCAGGAAAACCACATTGAGGTTTTTACCTTTTTAAAGAAATTTCAAGGACTTCTAAGTTCATTGTTGGGCCTAAGAATCATCCTTAAAATACATCCACTTTCACTCCATTAAGCATCCACTTTCTCTCCATTCACACATTTTCCCACGTGTATTCCACCTCCATGAGCTTCACTTTTATCATTAAATGGGTTACCATTGTGTTTTCCAAAATATTATTAATTCTTAGTATTTTTAAGAGAATGTGTGGTTAAATTTTAGAAAATAATATGCTTATACTTATACCTAACAATCAGACCGAGTTTGTTGACATATGTAGGTACAAAGGAATCTTCTAAAGCACCCTTATGTGGCAATCTATGTTCAAATTCGAATTTGAGAAGATCATGAACCTCATGGATAAGATCATGGACCTCATGGAGAACTGATCAGAACTGGATGCATGAATATTATCAAAGTCCTATGACTATATCAAATCAGGACAGACTTCAAATTTATGAACAAAGAGCTATCAGGGAGACCTATGGACAATGGCAGTTTGTGTTGAGTGATAAAAAGGTGTCTTTTTAATTCCTAATTATCTTCACATTAATTGTCAACCCAGGGATGACTTTTTATCTCAAGAGTGTACTCAATCCGAGGCGGCTATTTACTCAAGAGTAATGTTTTGCAGTATAGTGCTTAAAATCCAAAAGTAACTGAATGCTTGAAAAAGAAATCTAATAATAAGATAAACTCAAATGCTCTGAAATCCAACTATTCACTCAGCAAACATCAACTGAGGATACAGTAGCAATAACTCATTCCTCTAGAAATTGATGCAATTGAAATCAAACTGGAAGAAGATAATCAATATGAGAACAAGGAAGCAGTAACCAATGTTCTCTCCAGTTGACAGCCCTGCTGCACACCAAAGCAATCAATAACGCAAATAACAAAAAATGGAACATCATCTACTTCTATAAATAGGATTGAACAGAAAAAATCTATCCTACGTAAATGAATGCAGCAATAATTATAATCAACAAGAATTGAGTAACATCCTTTGAATTGAATAGCAAACAGAAATGGAACAGCAGATTATCAAAGATAAAGTATAGAATAGCGGATTAAATCCGAATGTACAGCAACCCAAGTCAAGCACGCAACACACTTATCATTAAAAGGGACAGTAATCTGAGCTTTGATACAATATGCATGAATCACAACTATAAAGTAACAACAATTGTAATGGAGCAACAATCCCGAATAAACAGCAGTCACAATTTAAGAATACATCATACAGTTGTACCGATTTAGGAACATACAACGCGGTTAATCTGTAATTGAATGACAATCTATAAGGAACAATAATGTTATATCAATTATCAAAAGTAACATCAATGCGATACAAAGTTAAAATGATAACATAGCATTCTTGTTGCATATATTGATAGTATCCAATCAAGTACATATAACAGTGTTGATATGTAAAACAGTAAAGTGTGTTAGATTACTGAACCGAGTAAAAGAAAGAGATCAAACCACACATGAAGCGTAAAGATATAATACAGCAGTAGCATAATTCACTAGTGGTTGGGCCCTTAGCCGCCAGCAGACGCTAATGGGCTACTTTAGATGAGAATAATGAGCAGCAACTCCCAAATCATATATTAATCATCAAATTGTGAATTCATTACAACAGAAAAAGCTTGAGAATTACAACATGCGACAATCCCTTCTTCTTCCTATTCTATCATGAATCCTTGCTTCTGAATCTCTTATTCAAATCATAATTCTGAATCCTTAAGTCTCCATCTCTAAATTCATCATCCCTCTCTAAATTAATCATCCCCCTCTCTGATCTTTGTTTTCATTTAAGTAGAGAGAGAGCAGAGAGCAGTTACAATAGAGATAATTACAACATGGTTCTATTACAAAATTGGATTGTTTCCAACCAATTGATCAACAAGAAGATATATTTCCATCCATCTTTCAACAACAGTAAGGCGAATTTGGTCTTTGCAGCTGAGATTTGGAGGACGGCTGCAACAACAAATCTAAGAAAAGTGTGCTCAAAGAACCATGTGTTTCTTTCAATACGAGCCGAATTTGGGCAAACCGTTGTATTTTAAAGTTAATTGACTCTGTTCTGGACAAAACCCATGTTCGAGATTTTCTAGATTCGTCTTCATTTGCCCAGAATTTCAACCACAAAACTATCACTTCTTATTCCAGCAAATTTCTGAGTTGGCACTTTTAATGGTCAAATCTTCAATCTAAAAATTATCTTAGAGGTTAAAAATGGTGAATAATGTTACAACCAATTTATTGACACTATCATTGATAAAATCATGCATAATCATCAATTTATTAGAAATAAAGGAGAATAATTAATATGCATCTATAAGAGCATAAATCATTTATAAAATGGATTCAAATATTAAATTATAATAAATGACTTGATAAAAAAGAGTAAAAATGGATGAAATAAGTGTTACAAAGTGGTCGTATTCACGGCCCAACGTACCCCCACACCGAATATATTGCATGTCCTCATGCAACAAAAACTGAATATATTGCATGTCCTCATGCGACCCAAAGACAAAACCCATGTGTTAACTAAGCAACAAAAAAAAATTGTTCATATCAGCTCATAGAACAAATGAATTCTTCCTCACTTAATAAATATTCAATTTTAGCAATTTTGATGAAGGCATAACAATGAAGTTGCAGCAAAATATGATGTAAGTGACAACAACCTTCATTAACCGTTTTCCCAAAAACTATGAACCCGATTTTGTTGAAATATATTAATGCTTCTATGATCCAAAAATCAAATCGTTTTGATGCACAGATCATGAGATATAAACAAAATGGTTGTAGTTGAGAGTGCATGATTTCTGAAATTTTATGAACCAATTTAACTTGAAATTATCTAGGTTTGTGTATTTTAATGATACCTCTTTGCTTTCCGGAAATCACAAGAATTGAGTTTATAGTTTTAAAAATATTATGGAAATCAATTTCTACACTAAAATTGTATGCCTTAAATGAGAAAGAAAATAGAAAACATCCATCATGCGTAGCAATTCCTCCCCATCTCTGAAAAATTAGCATGCCCTCATGCAATGCTATAAAACAAATAGAGGTGGTTGCTACTATCTGTTGAAGTCTATGCTTGGTGTAAAACAACATGGAATAAGGGAGGTGTTGAGAATGAATAAGAATAGCAATGGATGATAAAGAATATGAATGACATGGTCATAAGAAAGAAATGAATGAAAGCAACACTCACCGAAACTGAAGATGATATGTTGCTAAAAAATGGGAAGTGGTAAAAATGTGGAATGAAGGATGACAAATAATGCTCAAAATTGATTTCATTAAATTCTCTTAAATTCGTAATAAATCAGACAATTATGCTATTTTACCTCACGTTTTACCTCCAAAAAGAAAAATGTGGAATGACATATATGGATTGGCATTTGTTGAAGTTGATGTAGGCAGAGTTGGTGTTGAAAGTGATGCAAAAGGTGGAATCCAGGCAAGCACATCATGTCTGAAGAATTGTTCACGTTCGCGAGCCTCTTCTGTTAGTTGCAATAGTGTAGTCATGCTGCAAATAGAATTTCCCCTGCATAATTGTTGTTCTCCTATAAACAAATCACACTTGTGCATACAATGTTCTTGAATCCATAGTGTTAGTTTTGAATAGCAATAGTTTAAGATGCATGCAAAAATTTCAATCAGAAAAACTTTTGTATACAAGCAATATTAATATTTTGTCAAATGAACAAGTTGTGGCAGAGTGCAGTAATCATATCGCATGCTAGCCCATAATGCATACATTCCCCCTTCCAATTAAAAAAGGGATTCCATGGCCATAAAGCCTATGAAAGGTGTTATGCTGACGACACGGCAAGGGAATGAACAATACAGCAGTAGAGTACACATATCAACGATAGGACAGCGAGAGTTATGGTTATAATGAGAGCAGAGTGTATAAATATAGTTATGAATAAAAGATAGGACACTTTGGATTGATGATAAGTTACAAAAAAAGAGAAAAAGAACAACAATATGGCAAAAAGATGATTTATTGATGGTATTCTAGCTGAAAAATGATGTGATTGATCAGAAAACAATTTCTCATGCGTAAAGGTTCAAAATAGGGAAAAAAAGTAAGGAAATAACTTCTCCGATAAAAAAGAAAAAATAAGAAAAGGGTATTATAATGATAATTAACGATAAAATATTACTTCAATACCATAAGAAGAGCCTCTGCTACCAGCAAGCGTCCATAGCCTCGACAGGGTTGCTTTTTAACTCATAGGAGCCAGGATCCTCAATTTATAAATGGAGAATTCTAGTGTTGTTCTACAGATGAGATCAGTGTACTGGCATGGTCACCAGATAATCACACTGCCATTCACTAGGAGGTAGAAAAAGTGATCAGGCCGGCTCGTGATGAGACCTCCTGTTCCAAGGATAATTTGGCTATCCAATGCATCATAACCCTGGTGTGGTGGCCATAATGGGAATGTCAATTTGTTACAGCCTTATGAACATGGTAGGTTGGCTCGTAATGAGACCCCCTATCCTCCATCTGCAAATAAAAATTTGTTGTTATTACACATTTTTATGATAAAAAGAGCGAGGCTCAGTACTCCTTAAGAGTAGGGATGGTGGAAGAAGTTGAACATGTCAATAGAAGAAAATATACTCATAATCTCATTTATTACAGACAAAGAAGATTATAACCAGGAAGGGTGGAACCAAAATGGTATTAAGATGATCAATCAATATCATGTTCAACAGAAAACAATGCAGTAAGGTAGTATATAAATAATTGTGCTCCTTTTGAAAATAGTCTATCATCAAGAAGTTGTCATGTTAAAGATCATAACGTGAATGATATTAACTTGCATCAAAAGAATCCATAATTCTTGCCCTCATAAAAGTAGTGTACTTCATGCCATGAAAGAGAATCAGGAAAATGTGGTTGAGATGAACTAGGAATAATCCCACAAGAGGAAGGAAGGGTTGCTCTCGAAAATAATCCCAATGTGTTGCTGCTTTGAAGGAACAGCAAAAATACTCAAAAAAAGTGTTGTTCCTTGCAGGAAACAACAAAGGAAATGCACACCAAAAAGAAAAAATACACACAAAAAAGTGTGAAAATGCAAATGTTGTTCCTTTGAAAAAAAAAACAGCAAAAACACTCAAAAAAAGTGTTGTTCCTTGTAGGGAACAACAAAGGAAATGCACACCAAAAAAAAAAATACACACAAAAAAGTGTGAAAACGCAGATGCCGTTTCTTTGGAAAAAGGAACAGCAAAAACTAAAACTGTTGTTCCTTTAGAAAAGGAATAGCAAAAACGCAAGTGTCATTTCTTTAGAAAAGGAACAACAAAAATCAAAAGTGTCGTTCCTTTGGAAAAGGAACAGCAAAAACGCAAGTGCCGTTCCTTTGGAAAGGAACAACAAAAATCAAAAGTGTCGTTCCTTTGGAAAAGGAACAGCAAAAAATGCAAGTGTCGTTCCTTTGGAAAATGAACAACAAAAATGAAAAGTGTCGTTCCTTTGGAAAAGGAACAACAAAAATGCTAGTGTTGTTCCTTTGGAAAAGGAACAACAAAAACGCAAGTGTCGTTCCTTTAGAAAAGCAATAGCAAAAATAAAAAGTGTCGTTTCTTTGGAAAAAGAACAGCAAAAACGCAAGTGTTGTTCCTTTGGAAAAGGAACAACAAAAACGCAAGTGTCGTTCCCTTGGAAAAGGAACAACAAAAATGAAAAGTGTTGTTCCTTTGGAAAAGGAACAACAAAAACATCAGTGTCATTTCTTTGAAAAAGGAACAACAAAAATCAAAAGTGTCGTTCCTTTGGAAAAGGAACAGCAATAACGCAAGTTCTGTTCCTTTGGAAAAGGAACAACAGAAACTAAAAGTGTCGTTCCTTTAGAAAAGGAACAACAAAAACGCAAATGTCGTTCCTTTGGAAAAGGAACAGTAGAAATGTGAAAGTGATGTTTCTTCGGAAAGAAACAACAAAAATGTGAAAGTGCAAAAGTGTTGTTCCTTTCGAAAAGGAACAACAAAATGTGAAAGTGCAGAAGTGCTATTCCATTCAAAAAGGAACAACAAAACGTGAAAGTGTAGAAGTGTTGTTCCATTTCAAAAAGGAACAGTAAAACGTGTTGCTTCATTTTGAAAAGGAACAACAAAACGTGAAAGTGCAGAAGTGTTGTTCCATTCGAAAAGGAATAGCAAAACGTGAAAGTGCAGAAGTGTTGTTTCGTTTCGAAAAGGAATAGCAAAACGTGTTGCTTCATTTTGAAAAGGAACAACAAAATGTGAAAGTGCGGAAGTGTTGTTCCATTTCCAAAAGGAACAAAAAAAATTGTTGTTCTATTTCGAAAATGAACAACAAAACGTGAAAAATGAACAACAAAATGGACAATCTGAAAATGCAAACATGCAAAAAAAAAATTAGTTGTTCATGGCATTGATGTTGAAGATATGTTACATTTTGAGTGAAGCAACACCTGAAACTCAAAATATAAGAGAAATCAGAAAGGAAACAACATTTTATTTAAAAAAATAGTATGTAAATAAATAAATTAAGTGACAACAGCTACGATATTATGTAAAAAAAAAAAATTGATCTCTTTGAAAAATGTTTTGGTAGCAGTGATAAGACATGAATCTTCAAATGGAAATCAATTCTTCATTTCTTCTATTATGAATCCATTGGGTAATGAGTAAATGAAATTCCTTTGTTTCATAATTTTTTTTTCAAAAATCACTCGTCCATAAATTGAGCTTCTTTATTTTCCCAAGACCTGCAAAAAATGAGTATCTACCTATAATAAAACATTAAATCATGGAGAAAGAGAGGTGTGTGGGCTCCCCTAATCCAATAATTATGCAAAAAACTAACAAGTAGTTACTCTGTAGAACAAATCCATGGAGAAAATAACAAAGTAAAATTTATCTGTCACTTGCGGGAGAGCCGTTGCCAATCATGCTAACCTGCAGTGTTGTAATCACAACTTCTTTGTTTTTCGTCGAAATTTAGTGATTCCAAAGCCAAATGAAA
Organism: Pinus taeda; assembly: GCA_000404065.3. NCBI lineage: Eukaryota > Viridiplantae > Streptophyta > Pinopsida > Pinales > Pinaceae > Pinus > Pinus taeda. The sequence continues at coordinate 79,952 of APFE031290641.1, forward strand.
TATATTTCAAAGTTTTATCTCCAATAGAAACTATTCTTAAAAATCCAATGATATGATATGTCAATTGCAGTTAGAACAACCTGCATAATAGAGTCATTTTCGATTACCTGGCTTATACCAACAATTGATATTTCAAGCGTAACATTTTAATTTGATGTCAAATTCAAATTATTCAAATTGGAAATGAAAATAGATTCATTTATTTATCTCCAATAGAAACATGTTTTGAAGAAAAGAAGAATTGATAGGTCAAATACTGTAAAGAACAGCCAGAAAGACAGAGTTTTAAGAGTGTTGATTTACGATAGACAGTCAGTATTTTGATCATAACTTCCATATACGATATCGAAAATGAGTGATTCTAATTGCATTATAAAATAGATTCATAGGGGAATCTACCATAGAAATAGTTTTTAAAAATACATTCATTTAGGCCTCCAAAACCTGACTGTCCCAACTATGTTCCTGAGCTGCCCGCTAAACATCTGATTAATGTTTTGGTTCTAAATTTTTCGTTTCAAATTCAAATTTAGTTGGAAAGTATACATCAAGGGCTACTTAGGATAGAAACAGGTTTTAAAAATATTCCCTTTTGGCCCCTCAAAATAGGACTGTCCCGACTGTGTTTTCAGAAATTCCATCAAGCCCGCAAGCCAAAAAAAATGATATTCAAGCTATTTTTCAAATTGATGATAAAAATGAATATAAGTGTTTTTAGAATTTTTATTTTCATTATAATTCATCTACATATACAAATGAATTGAAACATTTATCACCGATGTTGATTTCGATAGCATGTTGCAACAAAAAAACAACTAGTTTTACATAAAAAAACAAAATGCATTTATTTATGCCCCTTTTTATTTTATTTTCTACACTAAGCTATTTTGATTTGAAAAATGAATATGACTACGTATATGAGTACTTCCAGTGGAGCCATTTTCGAAATAAGGCTTCATGTATACACATACCCAAATTTGAAAAATGCATCTTAATGAAAATTAGGGTATGAGAAGCCAACTTCCCTTGAAAAAATGGTATCGAAAATTGTTGAAGCATAGAGTGATGTTGCAAAAAATGATGGACTGAAACCAATCTTCAATGTATCCGTTACTTTCTTGATTTCTCATATCCATCAGATCATGAAGTTCTTGAGCTTTTAAAATAGCTCGTTGATGCATACTAAAAGAAACCTCATTTTCTTCCATAGCTTCTACAATTTTTGAATTTGAAACATTCTGAATCTCATTGTAAGTTTTCTCTAATGGCACATGTGAGATAGAATGGGTGGGAAGGGCGGGTAAATATTGCAGTTCAACATTGTAAGCATGGTGTAATGGTTCATTATGGTGAGGGTGTGGAATTAGTTGAGCAGGAAAATGTGTACAAAATGGAGCATTTTGATGATGTGGATGATTGGGTTGAGTGGGTGATTTTGATAGGCAAGCAAGATTTTTTTCAAGACCTGGTGGAGAATATGGAGGATGTGTTTGTGCTATAAGATGAGGGAGAGTAGTCATGCAATCATAAAGTGAACCATGCCAAACTTGTAGACAAGATTGATGGTGGTTATATTGAGATTGCCATGGCTGCCCTAACACATTAGTATTCCATAATGGATTATACAAGTAAGAGAATGAAGAGGAAGTGTTTTGAACCATACCTATTGACCTTTTTGCAGCTTTCCCATCTCTTTGATATGCCACTTCCAAAGGAAGAACAACTATCTACGATATGCTCCTTTCGGTCATGAGGGAAAAACACTTCATCAATTTTTTTATTTTTCTGAACCTGCAAAACATCCAATTTTGAATTCAGAGAGATAATAAAATCAACTTTAAAATGTTCAAGCAAATCATTGATTTCAGCTCTTATGTCTCTTGTTCTTACAACAGATTTAGAAAAGAAGGAACAAACATCTCTAGAATTCTTACCATCCTTGGAGACTCCTCTTGAATGCGTTATGCACAATTCACAAACATCATCATATGATAACTGAAAAACATCACCTTTTCCTATCAAATTTAAGAGTTCTAAGAATTCATCTTTGATTCCTTTAAGAAGGAGTGTTTTCAAGATCTCTTTTTCCAAATGCTTATGTTTTTGTTTTTGAAGGTTATAATGAAATCGATCGACATAGTCCTTCAAGCTTTCATCTTCCCCTTGTATCATATTGAAAATATCTTCATTGAATTTGCAATAGTCTTAGTACTTCTTCAATAATATGTTCTTCATGTCCTCCCATGTTTGGATGCAGTTCCCACCTAGGCTCATGAACCATCGGAGAGCTGCTCCTTTTAGAGTAAGAGGAAACACTTTCAACCTTTGATCATTAGTACAATAATCATATCCTCTACAAAGTATTTCGAACTAAAATAAGAATGTATCTGGATCTTCATTTGCTAAACCATGAAAATTTGGTAAAGATCGGGGAATCATTTGCATTTGTGTCACTCCTTTTAAATCTTTGATAGGAAATTCAAAATTAGAAACGTGAGCCATTTCTCACCATAATATAAGATGTTTTTCATGTGTTTCTTCGAGGCTCCTTCTTCAAATGTTCTTGTCAATCAGTTAGTGAAATGGGTGGTGCTTACATCACCACTTAAGTGAAATCATGAGATTTGTTTTTCAAAATTTCTATTTTTCTTTTTCATTCACAGAGAAATTCAAACATTTATTTCTACCCTAAGTTCTTTAACAATTCTGTTGGAAAGCGGGTGTAGGAGCACAGCTTTTACATGCTCCTGTACATAGGTTCTTACCTTCCGTTTTTAATACCCAATTATTTCCTAACAGACACTCATCAAATGCACACTACTATTTAAAAATGGCTACACTCTCCACGGCAACAGCGCCAAAGTGTCGAGCGATAAAAAGGTGTCTTTCTAACTCCTAATTATCTTCATATTAATTGTCAACCCAGGGACGACTTTTTATTTCAAGAGTGTACTCACTCTAACGTCACTATTTACTCAAGAGTAATGTTTTGCAGTATAGTGCTTAAAATCCAAAAGTAAATGAATGCTTGAAAAAGAAATCTAACAAAAACATAAACTCAAATGCTCTGAAATCCAACTATTCACTCAACAAACATCAATTGAGGATACATTAGCAATAACGCATTCCTCTAGAGATTGATGCAATTGAAATAAAACTCGAACAAGACAATCAATCTGAGACCAAGGAAGCAATAACCAATATTCTCTACAGTTGACAGCCCTACTGCACACCAAAGCAATCAATAACGCAAATAACAGAAAATGGAACAACAATTAAGAAATGGAACATCATCTACTTCTATAAATAGGATTGAACAACAAAACTCTATACTACGTAAAAGAATACAGCAATAACTATAATCAACAAGAATTGAGTAACAGCCTTTTAACTGAATAGCAAACAGAAATGGAACGGCAGATTATCAAAGATAAATTATAGAACAACAGATTAAATTTGAATGTACAACAACCCATGTCAAGCACACAACACACTTATCATTAAAAGGGACAGTAATCTGAGCTTTGATACAATACGCATGAATCATTGCTATAAAGTAACAACAATTGTAACGGAACAACAATCCCGAATAAACAGTAGTGACAATTTAAAAATACATCATACAATTGTACCGATTTAGGAACATACAACGCAGTTAATCTGTAATCGAATGACAATATGTAAGGAACAACAATGTTATATCAATTATCAAAAAGAACAACAATGTGATACAAAGTTAAAATGATAACATAGAATTCCTGTTGCAGATAATGATAGTATCCAATCAAGTATATATAACAGCGCTGATATGTAAAACAATAAGTGCATCAGATTATTGAACAGAGTAAAAGAAAGAGATCAAACCACATATGAAGCATAAATATATAATACAGCAGCAGCGTAATCCACCAGTGGCTGGGCCCTTAGTCGCCAGTGGATGCTGCTGGGCTACTTCAGATGAGAAGAATGAGAAGCAACTCCCAAATCATATATTAATCATCAAATTGTGAAATCATTACAACAACAAAAGCTTGAGAATTACAACATGCAACAATCCCTTCTTCTTCCTATCCTATCATGAATCCTTGCTTCTGAATCTCTGATTCAAATCATAATTCTAAATCCTTAAGTCTCCATCTCTAAATTCATCATCCCTCTCTAAATTAATCATCCCCCTCTCTGATCTTTGTTTTCATTTAAATAGAGAGAGAGCAGAGAGCAGTTACAATAGAGATAATTACAACATGATTCTATTACAAAATTGGATTGTTTCCAACCAATTGATCAACAAGAAGATATATTTCCATCCATCTTTCAACAAGAGCAAGGAAAATTTGGTCTTTGCAGCTGAGATTTGGAGGACGACTGTGACAATAAATGTAAGAAAATCGTGCTCAAAGAACCTTCCGTTTCTCTCAATACAAGCTGAACTTGGGCAAACTGTTCTTTAAAAAAAGTTAACTGGGTCTGTTCTGGACAAAACCCATGTTCCAGAGTTTCTAGATTCGTCTTCATTTGCTCAGAATCTCAACCGCAAAACTGTCACTTCTTATTCCACCGAATTTCTGAGTTGGCACTTTTAATGGTCAAATCCTCAATCTAGAAATTATCTTGGAGGTTAAAAATGGTGAATAATGTTACAACCAATTTATTGAAACTATCATTGATAAAATCATGCATAATCATCAATTTATTAGAAATAAAGGAGAATAAATAATATTCATCTATAAGAGCATAAATCGTTTATAAAATGGATTTAAATAATAAATCATAATAAATTACTTGATAAAGAAGAGTAAAAATGGATGAAATAAGTGTTACAAAGTGGCCGTATTCATAGCCTAACAGTTTGCAGCCAGCAAGGAACAACGAGGACCTCAGTCAAAGCACACAAACCGAAGACCATGGAGACCGTGCAGGAGGCAAAACTAGAAATTAGGAAGCCCCGATTGGGAAATAGAGCCCATTTCTGATGCACGTGATGGGAAAAATCCCTCAAGAAGGAAAAGCCCTGAGAACTTGATCACATGTGAAGCCGAGAAACAGTAGGGAAAGCGCTAAGGTGAAAGGTGGGTCTTGCGCTCCAAAACTAGTGGAATATTGGAGGCATATTGGGCGATAAGCATATTTAGGTAGAGAACGAGTGATTCCATACATTGCATGATGCGTGTCAGGCGGATGAGAGAGAAAACTACCTTTCATTATAGGGTAATGATCGAGCAAGTCAACTGCGCAAAATGAGCGAACACTGTAGGATCTAGGGGCTTTAGATCTAACAAAGGAGATTGTGCCCAATGGAGAAACTGGATTTAATAGCGGAATTAAGCCATGGCATATAAAAGTCTGAAGTCTGATTGACCGCTAAGTTGGCAGATGAGTTATTCAATAGTATAACCAAAATACTGAACCGTTGAGGAAGAGCTGGCATAGTTCGTGAGAGGACAAGTGGCCACTCCCTGTGAGACATTGGTGATGACACAGAAGCAGGGAACTCCAAGTGAATAGAAGCAAGCGATCCGAAGGGTCAGAAGAGGAAGCGAACAGTCAAGGACAAATTGGCTTTAAGCCATGAATAAACAAAGAACAAGACAGAGAAGGAAGGAAGAACCAGTGAAGGGAACTATGAAAAAAAAGATGAAAGAGATAGTGAAGCAAGAGGCAGAAAAATAGAGAGCCGAGCTAACCTATAGCAAGGTAGCATTGAGAAGACAAAAGGCTTGAGAGCTTCAAGCAATCCCTGTGAGGATCTTTCGGGAATTGAGTACCACATTGGGCTTCTCCCATTAAAGACCAGAGAGGTCAAGATTTGGTAAGGAAAGAGTCTATGCACTCTAGTTGTTTCGGGAATCCAAGAACCACCCTACCAAGCATTATCTTTTCAAGAGACTTAAATTGAGCTCCTTACTGTAAAAACTCTACTTTAAAGACACAATAAAAGAAGGCCACCACTGGAAGCTAGACCAGAGATGTAGCCCTGGAGAGTAGGGTGAACTCCTTATTAAGTTGTTGTGTCCTCGTATTTGCTTACTGTGTTTCTCTTACTGTTTTCCATTTTCCAGTTTCTGTTTATTTTGCAATCTGATCAATTGGTTGCCTAAAATAATATAGACACACACCAGCACATGAGTCTGTAATACCTTCATTCATTACTTATTTAATTGAGATCACTCACGAGTGATTTTTAGATCAACTGGTATCAGAGCTTTAGGCTATTAAGGTTAGATAAGCTTGTGTTGTTTTAGCTGTGTAATGCTAAATAGATCAAAGGTCAAATTAGGAGAAGGAGAGTTGGTCAAAACTAATCCTGAAATTGGGAGAGCCTATCCTTGGGAGACAATGTCAGAGGAAGGTTCTATGGGGCTAGACCCTTAATTCATAGATAGTTTCCTAGCCATAAAGTCCATGGGAGAAGAAATGTATAGGGACTTTAGAAAACATAAGGATGAAGATTGATCAAGCTCTAAACAAGACAAAGGAGAAGATGAGTCTCACTTCCATGACCACTGAAAAGGTGAAGGAAAAGAGGAAATATTCCTCACACCTCCTAATAGCCCTGAACACAAAAAGAAAGCATCTTTGATCAAACTAGATGTTAAATTTGATTTACCTATACATGATGGAGAGTTGAATGCAGAAAAGATGGAAAATTAGATTAGAAAAATTGATTTTTATTGCAGAGTGTAGGATATAGATTCAGACAAGAGAAAGATTTAGCTGGCAAGCTTATGCCTTGGAGGCACTGCCTTGGTTTGGTGAGAAGGCAGGACCCATGCTAACATGAAAAGACATGGTAATACTATCTCTGTCTAGAGTGAATTTGTTTCTACAATCAAAAAGCAGTTATATCCATTGGCCTACATGTAGCAAGCCATGATGAGCTGGCAAACTCTTCGACAGTTGAAAGGGCAAAGTGTGCAAGGGTACACTCGGGGATTTTGGAAAGAGAGCATTGATTCTAGGAATCTCATTAGACTCACCTGAGATTCTGTTGAAGTACATTGGTGGTCTACATAGCTACATGAGGCACACTATCCTCATGTTTAATCCCACTAGTATAGATGAGGTATTTGTACAAGCTACTCATCTAGAAGCTAGAGGAAAGAATGGAAGTCCAGAAGTTGGGGGATCATCCCAATGCATTGCAAGCAAGAATAAGGAGAAAAGAAAGTAGAAATGGAAAGCAAGGAAGGCTAAAACTCCATAGAAAAAAAAGATTCATGCACTCAATGTAAAAAGGATGGGAATGATGATGAGCGCTGTTGGATTCTACATCTAGAGCTGAGACCTAAGAATTTCGAGGGCAAGGAGAAGAAAACTACTGCAGCTATTCAGAAAGATTTGGGGTCAGACTTGGGAGATGAAACAACTATTGCAACCACAGGTATAAGAGGTTTTCGGCTTTAGAGAATGAAAAAATCAAGACATAGGTGTAGGAATTGCTTGAGAAGGGGTTCATTAGACCTAACACATCACCATGTGGGTCACCAATCATTTTGGTGAGAGAGAAATATGGCTCGTGGATAATGTGCATTGATTACCAAGCACTGAATAAGATAACAATAAAAAATTGTTATCCCCTTCCTCGCATAGATGATCTTTTAGATCAATTGAAAGAAGTTGTTTATTTCTCCAAGCTAGACTTGCATAGTGGATACCATCAGGTCAAAGTTGCAGAACAAGATGCATGGAAGATTGTTGTCAAAACAAAGAAAGGATTGTATGAATGGTTGGTCATGCCTTTTGGCTTAACTAATGCTCCTCCTACTTTCATGAGATCAATGAATGATGTACTCAAACCTTTTCTTGATGATTTTTTTATTGTGTATTTGGATGACATTCTAATATTTAGCAAAACATGGGAAGAACACTTAAAGCATGTTAAGCAAACACTAGATGTTTTGAAAAGAGAAAAACTTTATGTTGAACTCTTAAAATGTGAATTTGGTAAAACATCTTTGAATTATTTGGGTCATATAGTAGGGGGTGGTGAATTGAAGATAGATCCCTCTAAGGTGGCAATCATTGTAAATTGGCCTAAACCCAGATCTGCTACAGAAGTTAGAAGCTTCTCAGGAACAACACAGTATTGGAGGAAGTTCATTTCTAACTTTTCCTTAATTGCAGCTCCTTACATGCTTTAACAGGATTGAATAAGGTGTTTCAGTGGGGAGGAAAACAACAGAAGGCCATCGACACCTTGAAAGAAAAGATTAGTACAACACCTGTACTAGCAATGTCTGATCTTCAAAGGAGATTTGAGATCCAAACAGATGCCAGTGACTATGCCATGGGAGCAGTGTTGACACGGCACGGTAAACCCATATGTTATCATTCTGAGACATTTAATTCTGCAGTAGTTAACTATCCTACATATGATAAAGAATTGTATGCATTAGTATAGAGTGTGAAAAACTGGAAACATTACTTAATGGGCAAAGAGACAGTAATACATACTGATCATCAACCACTTCAATATCTACACTCCCAAACTAAGTTGCAGCAATCAAGACACTATAGATGGATGGGTTTTTTACAACAGTTTCATTTAGTCATCATATATAAAAAGGGCATATACAATAAAGTTGTAGATATGTTATATGAACCCATTATAAATGCATCCACTATACATAAGCTTAATTCTGTGTTGCATGAAAGCTACATTGAATAATACGCTGAAGATATAGACTTTAAAGATGTATATGCAACTTTAATTCAAGGCAAATGAGTAGAAGAATTGGATTATCATGTAAAGGACCAACTCTTATACCATTGTGGGAATTTATGCATTCCACAAACTAAAAGAGTAAAGATAATTCAAGAAGCATACACTTCTCTAATATAAAGTCACTTTGGGGTAGGTAAAATAGTTGCATAGCTACAAAGATTTTGTTATTGGCCAAAATCGAACGAGAGAGTTTCTAGATATGTAAAAGGTTGTACTATGTGTGCTAAAACCAAGACCAGCAATAGAAAACTAGGCTTGTACACTCTATTACTAGTTCCTTCTCACCCTTGGGAAAGTGTTTCCATTGATTTTGTTGGAGGACTACCTAAATCTAGGAAAGGTCATGATTATCTATATGTTGTTGTGGATAGGTTCAACAAAATGTGTGTTTTGATACCTTGTAATAAATAGATTACAGCTAAACAAATTGCAAAACTATTTTTTGAACATATATTGGTTCATTTTGGATTACCCACTTCCATTGTATCTGATTGAGACACCCAATTTGTGGGGAGGTTTTGGTCAAGTCTGTGGGAACTGATGGACACCAAACTGAAGAAAAGCACAACTTTTCATCCACAAACTGATGGCCAGACAAAAGTAGTTAACAGGACAGTGATCCAGTTACTCAGAGGATATTGTAGCAAGCATCCTAAGCTTTGGGCTAAACATTTTTGTTATGTACAACATGCTTACAATAGAGAAAAACATTATTCTACATAGAGATCTCCTTTTGAGACCTGTTTTGGTTTCACACCAAGGTCTCCTTTGGATTTTGTCTTTGGTAAGGACACCACAGTTGAGGGACACAGTGATGTGGACAAGGCAACTAGGTTCATTGAACAAATCTAAGAGATACACCAGGGAGTAAAGGAACAACTAGAAAAGAGCCAAGCCAAATAGAAGGGAAGGCATGACAAGCATCAGATGGAGCATAGTTTCCAAATTGGCGACCATGTCTGGCTGTACATCAGCAAGGACAAGATGCAAGGTGAAGGTAAAAAGCTAAAGCCTATCAGGTATGTACCCTTCAAGATACTTGAGAAGATTGGTGAGAATGCTTTTCGCCTTGATCTACCAGCTTACATGAACATCTACTCAGTCATAAATGTAGATTTCTTGAGATTGTTTGAACCTTCACTAATTGAGGATTCTGAAGAGCAGAGACAATTTCCTTCTATTAATGACCTGCTACCTGAATATCTTAATGAATTATAGGAAGACATAGTTCTGGACAGGAAGGTGAGGATGACGGATAGGGGAGATGTTGAGTACCTTAGAATTGGGTTCAAGGGTTCAAAGTCGAGCAGTGCAAAGTGGATAGAGATTAGACAAGTGAGATAATTGTACCCTCACTTAGTTGATGTTTGAAAACCAACGTTTGGTGGTCCAAAAGCTTTTTTAGTGGGAAGGCCATGATCCGAATTGGATCCATGAAAATTATCAAAGTGCTATGACTGTATCAAATCAAGATAGACTTCGAATTTATGAACAAAGAGCTATTAGGGAGACCTCTAGATAGTGGCAATTTGCAGCCAGTGAGGAATGACCAGGATCTCGGTCAAAGCACGCTAACCAAGGCCCATGGAGACAGCACAGGAGGCAAAACTGGCAGTTAGGAAGCCAAATCGGGAAACAGAGGCCATTTCTGATGCGCGATTAGTGCTTGCTAATCGTGCGCTGGACAAAACCCCTCGAGAAGGAAAAGGCCCGAGCGCTCAGTCGCATGGGAAGCCAGGAAACTGTAGGGAAAGTGCTAACGTGAAAGGTGGGTCCCACGCTCCAAAATCGGTGGAATATCAGAGGCACATTGGGCGGTAAGTGGATTTGTGTAGAGAATGAGCGACTCCATACATTGCATGATGTGTGTCTGGTGGATAATAGAGAAAAATGCCTCTCATTATGGGCTAATGGTTGAGCAAGTCAAACATGCAAAATGAGTGAACACCAACCATAGGATCTAGGGGCTACAGATCTGATGACAGAGATTGTGCCTAATGGAGAAACCAGATTTGACAGGGGAATTAAGTCGTGGCATATAAAACTCTAAAGTCTGATTTGACCGCTGAGTTAGCGGATGAGTCATTCCACAATATAACAAAAACATCGAACTGTTGAGGAAGAGTTGACGTAGTTCATGAGAGGACAAGTGGCCACTCCTTGTGAGACATTGGCAATGACGCAGAGGTAGGGAACTCCAAGCAAATAGCAGCAGGCGATCCGAAGGGGCGGAAGAGGATATGAAGAATTAAGGACAGATTAGCTTTAAAACATGAACAAACAGAGAACAGTTAAACCATGAACAAACAGAAAATAGGACAGAGAAGGAAGGAAGAACTAGAGAAGGGAACAGTGAAAAAAAATACGGAAGAGACAGTGAAGCAAGAGGCAGAAAAACTGAGAGCCGAGCTGACCTACAGCAAGGCAACATCGAGTAGACAGAAGGCTTGAGAGGTTCAAGCAATCCCTGTGAGGATCTGTCGGGAATTGAGTACCACATTGGGCTCCTCCCATTAAAGACCAAAGAGGTCAAGATTTGGTAAGGAAATAGTCTATGCACTCTAGTGGTTTGGGGAATCGAAGAGCCACCCTACTAAGCATTATCTATTTTAGGAGACTCAAATTGAACTGCTCACTGTAAAAACTCTGCTTTAAAGACACAATAAAAGAAGGCCACCACTGAAAGCTGGACCAAAGATGTAGCCCTGAGAATAGGGTGAACTCTTTATTAATTTGTTGTGTTCCTGTATTTGCTTACTGTGTTTCTCTTACTGTTTTCCAGTTTACAGTGTCTGTGTATTTTGAAATCTGATCTATCTGTTCCCTAAAATAATACAGACACACACCAACAGATGAGTCTGTAATACCTTCATTCATTAATTATTTATCTGAGATCACTCACAAGTGATTTTCAGATCAAGAAGATCATGGAGGATAGGGTTTTGTGTCACTATTGGTTGAGAGATACGTAGATTTGAAAAGGGAATAATGGATCATCATTAAGAGTTTGTTATCATAACTTTTGCATAAATAGGAGTGTTATCTCCTTCATTTATAACTTTGGAATTTAGAATTGAGAATTGAGAAGTTATAATTTAGAACCTTAGGATCTTATATGTTGTAATGAGAAGTTAGAATTTGGAATCATTGTAATGGAGATTTTAGAGCCTCTTGGGATGTAGAACTTGTAATTTCAATTTGCACTTGATGATAAATAAAATGGATCTGCTTTGATCTTCTACATTTGACTTCTCTTTTAATGTGCTTGTGAATCCTTGGAAGGCCCCCCGTTGTTTAGCAAGTACACTTTCGTTTTGGTAAGATTTCATTTTATGTTTTTTTGTAAATTTCATTAGGTTCATATGTTTGAAATATTAATAAATGACCTTTCATAAGAAAGTATTAATGTTTCTTTCAATGAATTTGATTTGTTTTATTTCATTAGTTTATATAGTTTTTTTATTAATATGATTAGAAATATTAATGAACAATCTCCTGTAAGGGGGTTTTAATATTTCTTACACTTCTCACAATGTATTTAGATTTCATTTTGTTAATAAACTAGACACGTATTGGAGATCCCAGTGAAAGACCTCCTGTAAGGGAGCTTTGGCATTTCTTCACCTAGCTTAGTTTAGTTTATCTCTAAGTCCATATATATTGGATGGTCCTCAAAGTTTACTTACCTGCATTGGTAGTAAATTAAACTCTAATTTGCATCTGCATTTTACACCAAACATTTTGGTGCTGTTGCCAGGGAGGATGATTTGGAGATAGACTTAGGAAGTTATTTTTATTACATTTTCCTTTTATGGACTAACTTGTGAAACCTGGTGACAGCAGGATCTTCATAACAGAGTTCAAGTTTTAGTATTTTTTATTTTTATTTTCGTACTTACTTAGTTTCAAATTCAGTCTTTTTAAAGCCCCCATTTCTTACTACTTTATCTATGGATGAGAAATTTGAAGATGTTAAATAGGTACTTCTCGAAGAGCAGGGACAATACTAAAGACTTGTTTCAAAAGAACCTTGTGCCAACTCCAAGAATAAGATAGGTTACTAACATGCTTGCAAATCATAAGGTAAAAATTTTAAATCTTGATGTGAGCATTTTTGAATTCTTACTCCGTAGGTGGCTTCACTGGAAGCATTCTTTTACCTATGAAATAAAAAAAATATTTCAAGTTAAAGGTAGAATAGATTAGGAAAAAATAAAATGAGATCTCATAAAGTTTTTCTTTAGTCTAGTTTTTTTTTAAATAAAAATAATAAAAAAATCATCAACACTTCCCATATATAAATTAGTAAGAGCCACTTCATCCACACTAACCTACAAAAATACAAAAGAACATATCAATAAGTTAGTATGCTCTCTAGCCCCAAGGGATAGCTCAAATGGTCGAGTTCCCGTTGCTAAGTACCTTGCCAATTGGGAGGTCACGGGGTCAAATCTCCTCGACGCCCTTGGGGTCAGGCTAGCATAGAAAAGCCGACGGGCAGCTCCCTTCGGGTGGAACTGTCCGGTTTCGTTCCTGTGGATGTAGCGGCCAGTGGCCGTGAACCACCATTGAAAAAAAAAAAAAAAAAAAGTTAGTATGCTCTCTTCCTGCACTTCGAGTGATTAAGAAGATTAGAAAATCTATTGATTTATTTTCAAAATTAAATAAAAAACTCTTGCTCGAAATTTGCAAAAATCATTAAAATTGCACGAGAATGCTTTGAATACTTATAAATCATATCAAATCTATTTCCAATTTGTTTGATTACACAATTGAGGCTACATATCCAAGAATCCAAAACATCTCTATGCATAAGGCCACCATATTGAGTGCCAAAATAGCAATCACTAACAATTTGAGTGATTTAGGTGATTTGATGCAGATTTTCTGGCACGATTTTACCCATTTGATAATTATCGATTGCATGCATAATTTTTTGTGGGATCAAATGCAACATATCTTCCACCTCATGGAAATTGAGCATTAGCTAGACCGCTAAGAGACTCTGCATAGGAGATACTCCCTCAAGCAATATGTACAGCGAAGCAAGCAACAAATCTTGGCCATGTCCAACTCACACCAGCAAAAGACACTAGCCCAAACTACAACAAAATCGCAGTAGAGAAAATCAAGCTTATTTCCTTGGTATTTTGACCCTGTACGGTAGTCAAACTTGGGGAGAGAATGTGTAGCAACTTAGCCTTGAGCTGGGTATGATTTTGACATCCTTTTTAACTAGAAACTCGAATAGAAGACGCATCAGTTTTGACATATCGTTTTACAACATATTCTGTGATCAAACCAAAACAGATCTAGAAAAATGAAGACATTGGTTTTCTCCAGAACATAATGATTTACATAAGCCAGAAATTGTTTGCTTTTATTCCTAACGGTTTGAGAGAAAATTGTAGTTCCGCGAGACCCTATTTTGGTAACTACGTGAAGAAAAAATGGTTTTTAAAATTAATGCACAGACAATTAAGGGCTTTGTTGGCAGTAAAAAAGATTTCTATGGCCATCAAATACCTTGCTATCAGTCTAAATGGATTCAAGATATGGGAAGAGAAACTACATGCCAAGTTACAATGATATTGGAAGAGAAATCGTCGAGGCTTCAGTATTGGCCCATCGTATTTGGCATTGGACAAAGAATTGATTTCTTTTGAAATGGCAATCTAATTTGATTGAATTATGTACATTCCTCATGTTGTAACCCAATACTTATGTAAGCGAAGCTCTGTTCCATTGATTCGAGGGTTTGTAGACATTACAGTAAGGAATTGCCTAGCATGACACTGGTGGCAGTTAACATTACCCGCTTCATTTTTTCCACTTTTCTATCAACTTAATTATGCCTTGGGGAATCAACGTAGATTTTCTGTCGACTCCAGTGAAATGTTCTACGATCACGATAATGACCAAGGTGTGTTAAATGGAAATATTGGCATTCTCATGGGCATTTTAATTTCTTGGTCTCGACAATTTATCAAATGCATTTAGATGGTCTTATAGAGAATAATAATACATTGTTCATGAAAATGGATCACAATGTGGGAACCTTTAAAGGACACAAAACATTGAATAATCTGTCATGCATTAACTCAATCAACATAAGTAACTACTCCCCCTAGTTCAAATTCAAATAGTACAGCTGGGAAGAGCTAGAACAAACTTGTTATTGCTATGGTTTGAAATATGTTTTCTTTTGGTCATATTGTTGTAAACAATTCTTTGGTCATACAGTTGTAAACAATTATGCATTATTATCCAAATAAACAAGGAATGGAAAGAGATAAGAAAATTACTGACTTCAGGGATAATAGTACGAAACAAAATTCAATTGGAAGCAAATTAGGAGGATTCATTTATAGAACATTTAGAAAAATATAGATGGCATTAAAAGCTATGCTTGTATTCTTGTTGTATGTTTTTATGTAATGTACTAATCTACAGGACACAACAAAACTCTAATGCCAAGCCCTTTTCCATGTGCATTCCATGAACCATGTGACACAAGTAAGTAATTTGTATTTTACGAATATTTATTAAAAATGGACTCTTATCAACATCAAGAATTAGACTAAAGTTACTATTTTGAGTCTCCTTAGACATTTTCATTTGGAATTAATTTTTGTGTAAGAATTATTAAGGAATTGACCATTTCTTTTTGAACATACTTATGTTCTTTATGCCAAGTTTTTTTTGCAGATTTCGGATGATCAATTGATCATTAAGGAAAATAATTGTGTGCACAATTGGTCTTAAAAATACTAATTTCATGAGAAATTCTAAAGAACAAGTCCATGCACATAAATGAAATTTCAAGAAAATTAGAAGTTCTTGCAACCTCCTACAATAACTTAATTGTTTGACATGGTTTATGACAGATTAGAAAAATTCAAAGAGCCGGGGTTTGTTCCTAAATGTACAAGGATGGTTAAATACCTATCAACACTTGAATTCGATGTCTATAGGTGGTTGGTCAATGCTGGTTAAACTCAGTTATTTTGGTAGAAAATCAAGAATTAAGGAGCAAATTTTCTATATTTGAGAGTTTGCATGCCATCATACATTTTTTCCCAACAAGAGTCATTATCCATTTCCCCTTACCCACATACACTTCATTACATTTTCATCAATCCTAACCCACCAATAAAAGCAACGAAGCTCATTTACAAGCTTTTTGTTCGACTTTACATATTCATTGTCAGTTTCCTTTTTCCTACCCTTGCAAATAAAACCTTTCTTCCATACACCATTTTGTCCATAGTCCTTGAGTCTAAATATTTTTCTAAAAACACCTTGAAGCTTGCATGCCTTAACGGCAAGCTATCATGTCGATAAACAAAGGGAGTACATTAATGTCCCTTGTTCGTCGGATCTTCTAAGTATTCGACAACAACAAATCCATTCATACTTAGAAAGATGTGTTAGGGGCACCTTGACTCTCATCCACATCAAAGATGGGAGCTCTCATGTTGACTAGTGGCATCAATTAATGGCCACTAAGTTAACAATTTCTTGTTATGTTCGACATCGAAACATTTTTTCACATGACAAGAATTGTGCAAATGAGCATTGAAGACTTGAAGACCAATCATTATGTAGCAGAGGAAGTAGATTTACTTTCATTACTCTTCAATTTTTGATGTAAATGACTTGAGGACAAGTCAATAAATAAGGCTGGGAGGGAAAGTGTAAATTCTAAATTTTGTATACCTTCCAAGCCTTATACATTTTCAGCTGCATTCAATAGTAGATTCCGAACATTCAATAGAAGGATCCTGTAGTAAATTTAGCAGCAGATGTAGCAACCCATTTTTGAAAGGATAAGTTGAGGTATGATATTTTCTAACTTTTAAACATTTAATTCCTTGACAGCTAGAATGATAATTTTTGGAAAAAAAACTTCCTTCCGTCATTTCATAGAATTTCCAAAACCATTAGTTTGGGGGTTGAGATACATTTACATTCGTAATTTGTCCCATAAATATTTTTCCATATTCATATATCACATTCTAAAACCCACATACCTTCAAAATATATTCATTACTAAATAAGCATATAAATGGCTTTGTAAAAAGTACTTTAAAGCTAATTGGATGCAACACAATCATGGTTGTTACACGAGAACCAACCATGATGCATTCCAACAAAAATACTTTGCAATAAAAATCACATTATCAATATGCAATGATCATACATTAAAATTTAATGCAAAAGCAAAATATGGTTGACACACAAGAACCAACCAATTTGCTATTCATAAGAAACACTTTGCAAAAGTTAAGTAAATAATATCATGCAAAGTTTAAGCCAAAGCTCATGTATCAAAAGTAATGTAATATATTGCGTGAGGGAAATGTGCAATACCTTCAGTTTGGGGGTATGTTGGGCCTAATAATTATCCTTAAAATACATCCATTTTCACTCCATTCAACATCAACTTTCTCTCCATTCACACATTTTCCCACCTTTATTCCACCACAATGAGCTTTACTTTCATCATTAAATGGGCTACCATTGTGTTCTCCAAAATATTATTAATTCTTAGTATTTTTAAGAGAATTTGTGGTTAAACTTTAGAAAATAATATGCTTACACTTATACCTAACAATTGGAATGAGTTTGTGTACATGTGTAGGTTCAAAGGAAGCTTCCAAGGCACTGTTATGTGGCACTCTATGTTCAAATTCGAATTTGAGAAGATCATGAACCTCATGGATAAGATCATGGAGCTCATGGAGAAGATCATGGAGGATAGGGTTATGTGTCACCATTGGTCGAGAGATATGTGGATTTGAAGAGGGAATATTGGATCATCATTATGAGTTTGTTATCATAACTTTTGTATAAATAGGAATGTTATCTCCTTCATTTGTAACTTTGGAATTTGGAATTTAGAATTTAGAATTGAGAAGTTAGAATTTAGAACCTTAGGGTCTTATATGTTGTAATGAGAAGTTAGAATTTGGAATCATTGTAATGGATATTTTAGAGCCTTTTGGGATGTAGAACTTGTAATTGCAATTTGCAATTGATGATAAATAAAATGGAGCTTCTTTGATCTTCTACACTTGACATCTCTTTTGATGTGCTTGTGAATCCTTGGAAGGGCCTCCAATGTTTTGAAAGTACACTTTTCTTTTGATAAGCTTTCATTTTATGTTTGTTTGTAAATTTCATTAGGTTCATATGTTTGAAATATTAACAAATGACCTTTCGTAAGAAAGTATTAATGTTTCTTTCAATGAATCTAATTTGTTTGATTTCAATAGTTTAAATAGTTTGTTGATTAAGATGATTAGAAATATTAATGAACAATCTCCTGTAAGGCAATTTTATATTTCTTACACTTGTCACAATGTCTTTAGATTTCATTTTGTTAAATGACTATATAGGTGTTGGAGATCCCAATGAAAGACCTCCTGTAAGGGAGCTTTGGCATTTCTTCACCTAGCTTAGTTTAGTTTGTCTCTAAGTCCATGTATATTGGATGATCCTCGAAGATTACTTACTAGGATTGATAGTAAATGAAACTCTAATTTGCATCTGCATTTTAGACCAAATATTCATAAAAGAGATTATGGTGTGGATCATATGATGCTTCCATATTTTTTAACTTGCTACTTGGGTACTAGTGTCAATTCCATTAGTTGACAATTATAGATGAATAAAAGTAAAAAATTTGAAACATTTTCCCCAACAATGTTACTGTTAGCTTAAACTTGTTATCAATACTCATTTAGATTCCAACTTTCATACACATAACATCTAACTTCTGGTGTATGTTTTATGCCTTTCTTTTTCCTCCTTTGCACTCATTCTCTTTTGCATGTTTGGAGCACTTGAAAGGTTTGTTATGTAAGGACTCTGGACACCACATATCTCCACAATGGTATGATATTGTCCACCTTGGGCCAAGCCCTCATGGATTTGCTTTTGGACTTACCCCAAAAGGCCTCATACCAATGGAGATATTTGTCCATCCTTATATACCCATGATCCTCCCACTTCTAGTCAATGTGGGACTTTGGTCGTATCCCCAACAATCCTCCCCTCGAACAAAGTACCATCGAGCCTCCCCTCAAACGATTATCCATCCATCCACTCTCGACCAACCAGGATTCTCCGCTCCAATGCGTTGGAAGCACACGCCTTACATGGAACACCACCTGCCTTGAGAGCTTTCTCTATTCTAGGTCAACTCCTCTTCACCGTTTTGGGACCAGGACACGTCCATGAAGAATCTGGAGCACACCGCCTACCGAGCTCATCCACGGATCCCTTCGTGATATTACCGGGGCCCACCACCTTCATTTGGCATTTCGAGGATTCATCCACTTGGCTAACTTGGGGGCATGGCTCTGATACCACTTGTAAGGACTCTGGACACCACATATCTCCACAATGGTATGATATTGTCCACTTTGGGCCTAAGCCCGCATGGATTTGCTTTTGGACTTACCCCAAAAGGCCTCATACCAATGGAGATATTTGTCCATCCTTATATACCCATGATCCTCCCCACTTCTAGTCAATGTGGGACTTTGGTCATATACCCAACATGTTACACTGGTCGATGTAGATCTTATGTGAGCTTATGGATTTCCTGATCACGAGATCTGTTTTCTATCACCATGCCTATTGGGAGGCAATCAACTCTCTCTAAAGGTGATTAATCATACTCTACAAATGTGACTTACGTGATAATCTGATCATTTTCTTCATACGAGGTAGAGAATACCCCTAATTTAGGGTGATAATTCCAGGTATTAAATGAGTATCTATTCCAATAACAAATAGCTTTATGATTAACACTAGAAACTTAGTGGATCTGGATTTTCCATGGCTAGAGCTATCGCAATATTCAAGTTTTGGATTTGATGGAAGAGGTGCTTAACCCTTTCATAGGTGGTAGTTCATCTTGAAAGAGAGGATTCATGGATATTTGGTAGGTCAAATTCTAATAGATCTCTTGATGCCAAATGGGATTTTATCTTTAGAACACGATTGTGAGTAAGGGAATGAAAGGTCCCATCTCTTTTCTTGTGAAACACCAATCAATGGATTCATAAAATTTGACCATTCATTCATGAAGGAAAAGAGTAAACAAAACCTTCTCCACCATATGCAAGAATTCTCATCAACAAAGGCATGTTCATCCAAAAACAACAAAACACTAATCATTATCTAAAACACAAAAAAAACAAAATCCTAATCATTATCTAAAGCACTAGAATAATTAGATTTTATCCCCCAAAATGAAAACGATGAAAACGATGATTCAGGCCCACCTCGACTACTTCTATAGCCCCAAACACTTCAGATAAAACACAATTGCAGATGGATGAGAAAGACTATGATCACAATCTATGGATGTCAAACTGCTCCAGGTGATGGCACGAACTGGTGTAATTTAGCCTCAACCCAAGCTCAAATGACATGTTTACATATTTATTCCCAGACTTTGGTAACTGGCCTAGAGATTTAGTAGAAATTCTTGTCCAAGAAAATAACTATACACAAAACCTTCACATTCCATTCTCAGCATTCCATCTCAAACCCATTAATAAAATCAGTCTTATCTCCTTCAGTAATAGAAACAACCCTGATAAGATCCTTCCATGCCTAGAATCATCATCCATACAAATAGATGAATGTTTCCTCAGTTTTCCCAACCGAACAAATATTACATGTGCTCTATACAAACAAAACATAGGTTGCACTCTTAATTAATATGACGGGCCATTAAACTCTTCATCTGAAGGAAGAATAAGATCGATCCACAACTCCCCCCACATTAATAATAAGAGGTCAGATAGACTGTACTCTACCCAAGTGGAATCATGCAGTTCCAATGTGCCCTAAGGCTAGAGGTGAATCCATCCACGCATGGCCAAACATGTGATCACTTTCTTGGAATCTACCCTGGATGCTTTACGCCCTATCAGATTACCCCAAGAAAAGAGAACTTATGCTTATACACTTGACTATTTTCCCAGTATTGCATCAACACACTACATTAACCATTTCCCCATTATCGCATCAACACGCTCCACTAATGAGAAGTTACCATCAAATGGGAGTGGAGAAGGCCCAAACATAGGAGATTGTTGTTGCGAACAAAGGTCTCACCCAACACAGCCGAGGTTGTGTTGTGGATTACTCCTATGGGCTATGATACTCACCGCCTATTTTTGGCCTCAGAATAAAGTTTTTGAATAGACATCTATCCCAACAGAACAATTTGTGATTTCGATTACTCCCATGGCCATGAAACTTCCTCCCTCTTTTTGGACTACGAACAGATCTCTCACCTAGCAAAATAGATGGTGTGCTCGTGGTGCACTGTCACTTAAACGGCATGATATTCCCTCCTCTTTTGTGCCTCTACTTGGCCATTTTTTGTATAAAAAATGCCCTATAATATATATATTATTATATAACATGTAAAAACCCCTCTAACCCCTATTATATAGTCAATATATTGATTTGTGTTTTTCTTATTTTTTATACCCCAATGTGAATGCATGTCATATTATTTTGCTTCGTCAGTGAAGCTCCCATGGTCAGTGCCTACCACATTGCATAAGGATTTTATTTCCCATGGAGACTTTTGACAATGTCATCCCGTCCTCCCTTCAACATTATTCTCCCCACCTTTGCTACAACTTTCTTCCACTAAGAAATGTTTTGGGCATCAGATTCTGCTGGTTTTTTAATATCTCTCTCAATGTATTATAGCAAGTCATTATCATCGAATACCTCCTCCATGCCATCCTTCCAGTCAATAAAATTAGAGTTCCCATCCAAGGCATACTCTAGCCTCAGCCAATTGAAGGTCATATTCTCAACTCTTAAGAGATCTTGCTACACTGAACTGCAAATTCAAACCTCCTGAGAAACAAATTTTCAATTCCTACTCTAATGTGAATCCTGCTATGATATGGTGTATAAATTATGGTGTATATTTGAAAATTCTCCTGAAGTTTTTTCAAAATCATAAGACACAAACCAACCCTACTACTCTATGGAAGTTAATCCATATTTTAGGAAAAAAATCAGACATGAAATAAGAAATAAAACACATGGACACAATATTTTTCCTCAGGAAAGCAATCTCCTTAAAAATACAATGCTTTCTTGCACCAATCTGATGAATATAGATGTATTAAAATTGCTTTACTCAAGTTTGCACAACCTGTAAGTAAATAACCTATCACATTACTCACTAAGAAGCCAAAACCCAAAATTCGTCAATTTCTACCTCTACTTGAGCCCCTATTTCCTTGTGCAATTTGTTGAGAAATTGGGCCCATATTATTTAATATTTTTTCCAAAATGTATTGTGCAATTTCTAAGGTTGATCATGTGAGTGCATGCAACACCTATACAATCAAGACTAGTCTACAACTAATGTTACACTACCTTGAAATCTCCACCATAGCCGGGGAACTTGAATTTGTTGCATGCACTAGCTATTTTGGGTTGATTTATCAGTTAACTAGATGATCACTACATTTGACTAAAGTACCACTGCACTACTAGCCTTCCGCTAGTTCCTCCAATAATTAGAACTAGTTTAACTGAAAACAACTTGAGATAATTGACTTTGATTACTAAAAATTAGCAATCACACATGCTTAACTAAACTCTAACTCCTCCAACTTAATTGCATCCACTTTTTCTACTCATTTGGAAATTCAAAATTTCCCAATTTAATCAAGGCAAAATCAAATTGAGAATTTCTTGTTGCATTTTTCAATAGTTCTTCAGCTGAATCTAATCCATGTTGCCAATTCAGCACAAAAATGCACTAATGGCAACAACCAATGAACATAAGTAGCATTCAAAATAAATAAAACAATAAAAAAACACATATTAAGTCACAATTGATGGATACCCCAAAAAATACTCCAACTATGTTACCACCTATCCACGTTCATCGAAAGTTCCTCCATTACTCGTCTCACAATGTACACCTTTGTTGTCGGCCTCCAACACCCTAAATCCCATTAGTTCTTGTCACCCTCCATCACTCTACTTCCCAAAGAACGCATCAATAAAGTAAAGACGAACCCCTGATCCTTTACCTCTTTTACTAGTGCCTCATATTGAAAATTTTAGGACAAAAGATTTATTTCGTCTTAAAAAAGTGTCATGAAATTCCCGTTTGTGTAGTGGTGTCGAATGTAATGACATACAAGTTGTCTCTAATCATATCAACAAATATCGAAGGGACAAAAGAGTAATTAATGTCTGGGAAATCTTGCAATGGAAAGTTTTCATGTTCTTCAGAGTTGGCTACCCCCACAAAATGAAGATCCCAACAAGTCATTGTCTTTATATAAGATAACAGGAATGGAAAGTGAAATAACAATGTTCATATAGGCGTGATATAGTAGTAGCCCGTAAGCTCGTGGACTTAGGGTGCACTGTCAGAGTCAATTTTGTAGTTGTTAGATAATTTTTTCTTAAATTGATATGTTTTTGTCTTAATTTTTAATTGTCTTAAATGAGTTTCATCTTAGGTGTCCATTGTCTTAAATATAAAGTTGTCTTAAAATATATTTGTCTCAAACTGTTTTTTCTTAAATATAATTTTCGTCTTAAACTATTTTTGTCTTAAAATAAAGTTGTCCTAAAATATTTTTATCTCAAACTATTTTTTTCTTAAAATATTTTTGTCCTAAATTGTTTTTGTCTTAAAATATTTTTGCCTCAAACTATTTTTGTGTTAAATTTAACATTGTCTTAAAATATATTTGTCTTAAGTTGTCTTTGTCTTAAATATAAAGTTTTGTCTTAAAATAGTCTCAAACAGTTTTTGTCTTAAATTTATATTTAAGACAATTCAATTAATATTAAATTTTAATGTAAAATAATTAAAATAAAAAGTGACTTTTGAAGACAAAAGATTTGTTTTGCCTTAAAAGTTCCCTTGGTGTAGTAGTGTTGTGACACCCATATCATTGTCTGCCAATTATTTTGATAATTCCTTTGGTGTTAAGTCAGAATCTGAATAGTATACATAGCTAGGCCAACAATAAGAATATTCAATAGAAATGTGCACATCAATCACAGTGATGAGTGATCTTTGTAATTAGAACTATCTATATTTATAGAAACTTGGACGTTATGTGATCAAATGGTTCGGTCATTGAACAATGACTAGGTTGATTGGGATAGGGTTTGGATGCTTATTGTGTGAGATACAACATACATAATGTGAGATCAATATGCATTTATTTTAATTTTTGTTTGAGCTTGTAAAAAAAAATTTATTAGAATTATGACTTTGAGTCATATAATTTACATTTTGAATTTTGTAAACATTATTTACTATTTAAGTAGATGATCTTGTTTAAGGTTTCTCTCGATGACAGATTTAATAATTTTCATGGAATATTTTTATTAATAGATTTAATAATTTTAATTTTTACATATGTTTGATATAAATCTCACTCTTTTATCATAACTACTATTAAAAAAATATTCTATAAAAATTATTAAATCAATGCCATCCACAAAAACCTTAAACAAGATTACCTACTTAAATAGTAAATTATATTTACAAAATTTACAATGTAAACTGTATGACTTAAAGTTCACTTTCATTGTGTACCAATGATGATGAAGGTTGGAATATAGAGTTCGAACAACTCAGTGGTGAAGCATCAACTACTTCATCCACAATTTGGAATGTTGGATAATTTTGATCCTCTGTCCATGGTTTAACCCACCAAGAAGATTGAGTGTAATTTTTGGGTTGCATTCCCAAAGTTGATAAAATTTCTTGTGCATCATTCAATCCAATCTTAAGTTCTTCTACAATTTTAGGGCGAGTGGATATTGAATCATATTGCGACAATATATGAATTTTTTTTATTGTTTCTTGGTGCAATCTATTCGAAATTATTTCTTGCTTCTTATGGGATTTATTAAAATGAAGCCCTTGGGGATTTGATTCTTCTTCAACAACTCTATTAACGGTTCCAACAACATGAAGCAAGTCAATAAAATCACAGGTCCTCTCCACTCCAACCATCCCACCAACTTTACTAAATAAGGTATCACATACATCTTACCTAGTCAAGTGCAAAATACATGGAAAGTTAGCGTAATGATCTCGAAACAATCTCAACAACAAAATTGCAAAATGGCAAGAATTTTTCACATCTTGATATGATTCTCTGCTGATGAAATTAATGTTGACATCAGTATGAGCTTTTTTTGGTACCCAACATAGCCATAATGTCAAGAAATGATGAACTCGTGAAGAATTTCACACCTTTTACCAAAGGCTCAAACCATGAGACATAAATATGTCAATGTAGTTAGCAACAATCATTAGATAAGTCTCTGTAGCTGGTGTCCTCTCTAACGTTCCACTTGGTGTACTTCTCAACTCTTTCAAACACTTCTGAACATGCCTTGAAGCAATGCATTGTGCAGATTCCCAATTTTGTCAATCCATCCTCTCTATATCTTCACCCTTAAGCTTGTGATCATCCACTTTAAAAGTCTGATAAACCATTTTGACATGACCAAAAAATATGTAATCATTTTCTAAAACAAATTCTCGTCGACCACTAAACAAAGGATTCACTAGCTTTTTGTCATTGTGGATGTAATCTTGGTCATGAAATCCTATTACATTGCAACCATTGTACAACTTGATTAGCCTCCACCCTTCCCAAGGAATTTGATATCAAAGACCTGATGTTGAAGAATAATCCTTTAACATAAGTTGTCTTATTCTGCTATCCCCATCCGAGGAATGACCAACAATAGGTCCCAAATTATTTTCAACGTGTTTCTTCCACATAGATTCTATCTTTTCCCATTGTTGATAAACAAAATTTTCGTTAAGCCTATGGCATGTTCGATGAACAACCACAATTGAACGAGGAAAATTTTAATGTAAAGGGTTTGCAATAATAACATGTGAATAATGGCCAATAACATTGTTCTTAAAAGAATCTGTTATAATCTCATAGCCTACAGCTCTGTCACCAAATCTCACCAATAAATGTGATCGCCATTGATGTTCTTCTTTTGTACCATGAAACCCCACCATTGCATCACTTTTTGCTACCCACCTAACGTATGTTTTCACAACTACTTCATCTTCAGCGAGAAATACAGGAATTGGGCCGTCTATACCATGCTTTGCTTTATAAGCAACATAAAATTTTCTGACTACCTCAAAAATATGCTCGTGCTCCCCTGGGATATATGCTAATGACTTTCTAACTTGCCTTAGAGTCGTATATATGGAAGTACCATCCAGATTCAAGCTAATAAAGCTATGTAATCTAGGACCTCCCCATAACTTTATCATCTCATAAAGGGATTTTGTGGATGTACTATACCTTCTCTCTGCTTTTGCATGCATCAAGTTATGAAAAATATCCTTGACAAATTCCAAAACTTCACCTTTACCTTATAATTTTCCTTTCTTATGTGCCTCACACACATCCTTTCAAAACCTAAAGACATCTTTCCTTTCCGTCGATTCAAACAACTTTTCCTTTAGGGATCTCATTCTAATAGATAGTGTAGCAACCTTTGTCCTCTCACACCAAAGAGATCACATTGTTGATCTATGGCTAGCATTTGTAACCCTTGTAGCATTCTTCAAGTCATTGTGAGTCAAATAGTTGAGTCTTATACCTTTTCTTGTATCTCATTCACTTCTATTATTGTTGCACATTTATTCATGATATAATTGCATCTTGAAGTCATCACATTCTGGAACCAACTTACAAAAGTTTCATGTTAATGAATCAAATGGGATTCCTATTTTAGAAGCCCTCTCGCAATGAATATGCCTATATGTACCATCAATATGACATGAAATACCCTCATAACATAACATGATCTTCGTATGCTTCTCTATGGCGCATAATTTTCCACCCCTTTGATCATCCATTAGGACCTTTGTTTCCAATCTCTCCCCATTTCTATCAATATAAGGATACCAATACCCCCAAAATTTTAGTAACAAGGGAGATAATTGAGTTGTAATAAGATGAAAATAAATAAATAAATTTTAAGATAAATAAAATAATATACAAACTCAAATTCAAGTTTAGTCTAAGTTGTTAATTAACACATCTGAAGTAGAAGGACATGCACTTGTAGAACCCCTATGTAGTAATGATGGTGATAATGGGACCAAGAACCTACTCAAACTTTGTTTGGACTTAACATTGGTAAGCTTTTTAGGTCTCCCAATCATGCCACTCCTCAGCCCAATCTCCTCATGTGAACCCTCATTTGTAGTAGTAGCAATGTGCTTCTTTGATTTCATGTGTTCATTTAAAGAACTTCCAATATTACCACTTGTCGGCACTAAACAAAACCATGTATTGCATCGTGTACATTCCACTCTCACCTTTTCATGTCCTTATAGCTGCAAGTGTTGCTTCCACCACCTTGAACAAATTAGGCTCTTATGTCTTGTTGAAATCATATAGAAGTTTGATTGCTTGATCAATATGAAATTGATCTCCAACCATCGCTATCTTTTCTACTTCGTTACATGAAGGAATTTCACTACGACTTGGCACTGATAGGCATTGTTGATGGGACCATTTTCATATGATGGTTTTTGAAGTTGCGCGTTGTTCGTGCTGCCAAGGATACATCACTTTTTCCATAATCAATGCCACAAATTTCACAATGGATCTTTATTTTAGATTCTCCCTTTTAAGAATATACTTTGAGAATAATTTTCTCATTGGCAAACTCTTCCATTAAACTTTTAACTTTTTTTCCCAAAATACCAATACACTAGCATCAACAACTACGTCTTGTTCCACTAACAAAGACATATTTTCAACTCTTGGTTCTTTATGCATAGGTCCCTCCACATTCACTTCAATGTTTCAAATATTGGTATTGTTTCCACTTTATTTGAACACTCTACTTCCACATCAAATGTGCCTAGTTTCCTCTTGAAGCCTACAAGTATTGTACAAAATTTCTATTTTTTCTCTTGCTTTGGATTCAAATATGTTCCATTGTAGATAAAATCAAAAGGGTATCCAATGATTTCATCACTAATTTCAGCAAATGTACAACCTTCTCAACACTTGACCACTATAATGATAGAATTTTCTTCACTGGTAGCAATTTATGAAACAACTCCATCTGTTTTTTCACATAAATAAATGAAAAAGTAAGTAAAATTCCGAGCATATTGGTTATTATAAAACAAAGAGCAAGGAAGCAACGTATGAAATTTCAACTCAAAGCTCCAAAAAACATGAAGAAATATTACTATTCAGATGAAACACCTTAATTAAATATGTACTATCGGTGGATTCCTCAAATGGAATTGAAATCAGAAATAAAACATATGACTAAAAAAATTTGAGAGTTGATTTAGTGTTGCACCAGAACTCTTTTTAGCCTCTTGGGTGGGTGTTGGAATACATGTTCTCCACCATTTAAAGCATCTAGATTGAGCAAGCTCAATGTGGGTTGTAATTATTTAACTGTGATAATTTCTTCTTTTGAAGCGCATTATGCATTTTGGGGCAAAGAGACTTCAAAGGACATGACATGAGTCCTATAATATTAAGTACACTCCATGTCAGGATCCAGTGAGATAGCACAAGTTTGATAGAAGTAGGTTGATAAACGTGTCACTGTCTAGACAAGGAGGAGGCCATGAAATGCCGAGGTTACTGAGTGTTTCGGTATAAAAAGCACCATCAGAATTTGATGGAGTTTTGATGGTGTTTTTGTAAAAAAGGGTTTTCAATTTTGTTAGGACCACTGAGAGTGGAGACTATGTGCTTTGGTTTATTTTTGTTAGAGACTCTACCACCAGTTTAGGCTCTCTACACCATTTTATCCTCTAAAAATGACAGTTCATTTTCTAAGAGTCCTAATGAAGGAAGATTCACCCATCATTCTTGTCTACACTCTCAGCACATCGCATATCATAAGGTCCTTGTGGATGAAGAACCAAATTTGAGTAACTCTTGGAAACCCATGCACAATGTGTAAAACACAAGATGACTCCTAAAATTAGAAGACCAAGAGTGATAACCATGCATATCAGATTTTGAGATGTTGTATTTATTGGTTTGTTGATATGCAGGGTTCACATGTTGTAATGTTGTTGTTGAAAAGGCCATAGTTAAACTACAAGAAACCCATCTTACCAAACCCATGTTTTGAGTTGTTCATTAATGCCTTGTAAACTAGGACCTTGATTTTTGCTTTGTATCTTAGATTATTTTGGTTATGTATATTGAAATTTTTCATAGTAAACTTTTATGAGTATTGAACAAGGACATTAACGTATGGTGATTTATTACTTACAAGTCAGGAAAATTGTGTATAAGTTTCAACTAGATTGGGACTTTATCCATGGAAATTGGCCAATATCTTCTTGGGAAAGTTGAAAATGACTTTTTCAAATATAATACTACCATAGCGACTCCTCAATTATCTCAAGTTTTTCCATCTACCTTGAACATCCTCAATCTATGTTTTTCACTGTATTGCTCTGAACTTTAGTGTTCAATTTGGAGGGGAGCTTTTTGCACTCTACCCAACGTGTTTTAATTTTTGTAAGTGGATGTAACAATGATAACCTCATCCAACAACAAAACCTAAAATGCTTTAGGATCTAGTACCTCGTCTCAATTACATAAACTGTTTCTCCATGAACTGGATCTAGTATTTGATCTTAATTACACCATGTTTCTCCATGGACTCAATATGGTACTTCCTCTTAACTACATCAAGCTAGTTTATCGATTTACTTAAGTTGATATTCATCAATTTGGTTTTTACCTATACCACTAAACTTCATAAATGTGTTTTATCATTGTACTTGACTGATTGAAATGATCCAATATTTTTAGCAAGACCTGGTCATTAATTCATTAAGAAGGTGTAGTCTATTTGTGTAGCAATAAACAGTTAAAAAATATAGAGATACCAAACGTGGGTTTCTCAGTGGCCTGCACACTGGCTGTTCCTATTTTTGGATCTAACAAAATTGTCAATCAGGTTGTGCTCTAGTAGTAGATCAGTGGAAGTTTAGTAGAAATAAAACTTGGTCAAGCACCATGTGTTTTTTCCTCGATGTGCATTTTCATTGTACCTCATAAAATGAGATTACAAAGATCCATGATTAGTATAAAACATAGGATATATACATACTTCACATTGGAATGAACCTATAAATCTCAACTTATATACCAAAAATTGTGAGTGTGCATGGCCTTTGTTATTCACTAAAAAAATCAGGACAATCAATTCAACTTATATACCAATAATTGGAAGAGTGCATGGCCCTTTGTCTTTCCTCGAATAATCAAGGCAATCTAATTGACATTTTTAAGTTAGAATTGTGCATGTTCTCATAACTTTATTAAAAATAACCAAAAAGATATCTTATGCCAGGCTTCAGCTGGTTAGTGCCCTGCACATTAAGTTGACCCAGTTTTCTGATGGGTTGTGGTCCATCTATAAAGTATTAGAATTCTTAGTTTGGCTAATAATCCAGCAGTTGGTCAATAAAAAATTGTGTTGGTTACACCGAGCTTGACCTACTTAGTGGCCTACATGCTACATTTCCCTGTTTTCCGAAGGGATGTGGTCTAGCTCTAGACTAGCAAAATTTTCAGTTAGAATGTGGTCTAGAAGTACATTAGAGAAGGTTTCTTTACTTATATGGAACTCGAGCTACTTAGTGGCCTGCATACTGAGTTCCCCTATTTTCTAATGGGACATGGTCCAGCTGTAGACATACATAATTTTCAAGTGAGCTATGATCTACCAATAGATCACAAAAATTTTAACACAACTCGTAGGTTGTGGATAGCACTATATTAGTTAAAATTTAACTCAATTAATGGCTAGGAATGATAAGAAAAAAATCAACCTATCCCTGTCAAAGAAAGGAGGATAATTGTTATGTTATGGTATGTTTTATGCTTATAACAGTTTACTTCCTTTTCTTATTATATTCCACATCTTAGCAATCACATGTACATAAAGTAAAGTGCAGATAGAACATTAAACGATCGACAGAAAACAAGCCAAGACAAGAGACACAAGATGTGGCAGCTAGCGAGGGACAAACCCCACAATGTGTAGGGAAACCCTTTGATCAAATCTTCTTTTATCTTCAATAATTTAGTAGAGAGAAATAGTACAATAAATCTGATTTATATCAGTAGTAGCAAACCCTAGATAGCATCAACATGAATGACTTCATCATCAAACTAGGGCAGACGATATCTCACAAACCGACCGTCGGATCGGTATGATTCCACCACCAGAAGTTGCGGCTTCTAGAGGAGGTTCAGATGAACCTACAAGCGTAGTTCAGATGAGAATATCTTCTAGTCCACGCAGGTCAAACTTTACTTCTGCAGTTGCAGCTTTAGTTTCAGCAGCTTCCTTCAAACTAGGGCAGTCAATATCTTGCAAACTGTCCGTCAGATTGACTTGATTCCACCACCAAAAGTTGCGGCTTTCAGAGGAGATCCAAATGGACCTACAACGTAGTTCTAAGGAGGAGATTTGATGGTCCATGTCGGCCAAAATTTGGATCTGCAGTTACAGCATCAGGTTCAACAGCTTTCGGCTTCACATGTGTGAGAGAGAGACCCTTTTCTGCATAGTAGAGAAGAGACTCATTTCTGCACAGTAGAAAGAGAGAGATGTGATGAGATGAGTGAGTTCAAATGAGGAAAAGTCCTCTTATATTTATACACAACGTTGGTGTTTGAATAGATGCGAATATTGGGCTTCTAAGCCTACATGAGTTGTAGGTCGGCTTGATAATAATTCCATAATCAAAATAAATTCATATCTCCATGAATACTTATCAGAATCGGATGATATTTATATCAATCGTACACCTCTCGATGAGAGAAATCTAATAAAAATATTATCAGCCATGAATAATATGACCCACATGAATTTTTTCCCTGGTTACCAATTTTAACATGCCCTCTCAACCAGGGAGAACTTCATCTGCAATCTGTCTATCGGTCGTTACTATTCATCCATCAAATGTACTGCCCTATACAGTGTGACCCTTGTCCTACTCTGCTCTATTCTGCCTCTTCTTATTTGTCTTCTTCAACCCTGTACTGATCGGTAATGTTTTGCTATATTCTGCTCTGCTCTTGCATTGTTATGTTCTGCTCTGCTTTTGTCTGAATTATGAAGAAGAAGAAATGATCGAAGATGTATCATACTGACTCAAAGTCAATCTCAGAGTATGTACCACTAGTCCCCGACCAGTCTCAACCAACCCAAAGTTAGCGTCATAGTGATTACAACTCCACTAGTCCTAGACTAGTATCATCCTCCACTAACTCAAAATCAGTCTCAGAGTGCATACCACTAGTCCCAGACTAGTCTCAGCCGACCCGAAGGCAGCTTAATAGTAAGTACCATTCCTATCACTGGTCCCAGACTAGTATCGTAGTCTCAGGGAGTGTACCACTGGTCCCAAACCAATCTCAACTGACCTGAAGTTACCGTCACAGTATGTACCACTCTCACTGGTCCCAGACCAGTACTGCACTGACACAAAGTCAGTCTCAGAGTATGTGCCACTAGTCCTAGACCAGTCTCAACTGACCCAAAGTCAACATCATAGTATGGTACAACTCCTACCACTGGTCCCAGACCATTATCATTGTTCCCAGATCAATGGATGTCATCTTAGCATAGGGAGTATATTAGATACAACAATGCATCCATCGGTACTACTATGATACCTAACTTCATTTCCATGCTCATTGATCAGATGAGAGGTACTTCCCATGAGTCTGAGACTGCATGGGTAGGATGCCTCGACAAGAGAACTAATCAATGTTATCCTCATAGGACAATACATCAATCCTGCTATAATTGCCATGGAGAACACATCAATCCAGGCTACCATGGAGAACACATCAATCCAGGCCTCACAGAAGAACACATCAATCCTGCTACAATGTTGCCACGGGGTGTACATGTATACCACCAGTGGATAGTGAATCATCCTGTGGTCATATACTGCTCCAAGAGCACCCCGCACCCCCTGGAGCTCCGAGAGCTCAATGCATCATACGTGACCCTCATTGGAGGGTCTTTGAACAACTCTAAGTTGTTCTGAGAAAGTCAGAAATTTTACTTTCCCAAGGGGTTTTGTCAGAATTTCGGCGACCTGTTCATTTGTACCGATATGTTGGAGCCTTATGGCTCCCCGCTGCACCATATCTCGAATATAATGGTATCTCATATCGATATGCTTGGAGCGATCATGAAATACATGATTCTCTAACAAACGAATCCCACTCTAGTTGTCACAAAGGATCACTGTGGTATCCAATGTAAATCCAAACAGCTCACTGAAGAGCTTTCGCAACCAAACTACCTCACAAGAATCCATGCTCGCAATAATATACTCTGCTTCAGCGGTGCTCAAAGCCACCGACTTCTACTTCCTGCTCATCCAGGATATCGAACCAGATCCCAAGGAGAAACAACACCTGAAAGTGCTCTTACGGTCCTCAACATTACCTGACCAGTTAGCATCTATGTATCCAAATAGTCTCACATCTTCGGAAGTGTATCTTAACCCATAAGTGATAGTGCCACGAAGATATCTTAGTAGATTCTTAGCACCAATCCAATGTATGTGGTGAGGCTCAACCATATGCTGACTCAACGTGTTGACTACAAAGCATATATCTAGACGGGAGTTCACTAAGAACATTAATGCTCCGACGAGTTGTCGATACTCGGAAGCATTTCGTAAAATAGGTCCAGCAGCACCACCGCTTAACTTCTTGAATTCAAGCACCATCGGGGTAGTTATAGGCTTGCAGTCCACCATACCGAATATTTCCAATATCTTCACCACATATTTTCCTTGAGATAGGAAAGTTTCTCCTAGCTTCTGCAAAACTCCAAGTCCTAGGAAGTAGTGGATCAGTCCTAGGTCCTTCATTTCAAATTTAGAAGCCAAATCCCTCTTACATTTGAGAATGAGAGGGTCTGCACCTAATAGAAAGAGGTCATCCACATACAACACCAGAATGAAAGGTTTATCATCTTCAACCTTAAAGTAAAGGTTAGGATCAGCGTCACTCCTAGCGAATCCCAGCTTCATCAAGTAGCTATTGATCCTCTCATACCATGCTCGAGCTGCTTGCTTCAGCCCATAGAGAGCCTTCTTTAGCCTACATACATGATATTTTCAATCATAAATCTCAAATCCTTCAGGTTGCTCCACATAGACCTCCTCTTTGATTGAACTGTGCAAGAACGCAGTTTATCCATCTCATGTAGGTTCCATCCTTGTGAAGCCACAAGGGCTATGCTCAAGTGGATGGTCGTATATCTGGCAATAGGTGCAAATATCATAGTCTATACCTTCCTTCTGGGAGAAACCACGAGCAACAAAACGAGCCTTATACTTTTCTGTACTTCCATCTGCTGCATGCATTATCTTGTAAAGCCATTTGGAAGTAACAACTGTCTTATTGTGGGGTCTGGGAACTACCTCCCAAACATCATTCTTCATAATAGACTCATATTCTTCGGTCATAGCATCCTTCCATAATTGATGCTTGATGGCATCTGAGAATGATGAAGGCTCATTTTGAATGATCGTTCTCATGATGGTCAAGTATCCCTGATACCTGTTAGGTTTCTTACTTTCACGAAAGGTTCCTTGGGGTGCAACATGTCCTTCAGCATCATCAAGTAACCCCCTAAGCCATGAAGGCCTCTTCCTAGAAGAGGAAGGCTCATGTGGAGGAGGATCAATCGGATCCATGGGTTCTTCTACAGTAGGCATTGATTCATCATCCTTTTCTTTCGGTTCCCTGGTGTCGACTTCTTGAGAGGTCCCCAAAGTTGGAAGATTGTTCACCTTGTTGAAAGCCATATCTTCATCAAAGGTGACATCATGACTAATTATGACTTCCCCTTGACTGGCTACATAGATTCTATAGCCTTTAGTATTTTCACCATAGCCCACAAAAATTCCCTTCTTTCCAGATGCACCCAACTTATTTCTTTTCTCTTTCAACACATGAAAATATACAGGGCTTCCAAAAATTCTAAAATGAGAAACATCAAGTTTCTTACCGGTGAACTTTTCTTCAGGAGTCTTGGAACCTAATGCTTGATGAGGGCATTGATTTTATACATATACGGCAGTGTTTGCAGCTTCAACCCATAGAAACTTCGGAAGTCTTTGATCATGTATCATGGCGCGAAAAGCTTCCATAATTGTGTGATTCTTACTTTCTGCCACACCATTCTGTTCAAGAGTATATGGTGTAGTAGTCTCTCTCTTGATTCAGCCTCTTTATGAAAGTCATGGAACTCATTAGATTCATATTCAGTCCCATTATCAGTTCTTAAGATCTCGATCTTCTTTTTGGTTTGATTCTCAATTAGGGCTTCGAAGTGTTGAAACCAAGGGAACACTTCATCCTTGTTTTTCAGGAAGTATATCCAAGTCTTTCAAGAATAGTCATTTGTTAAAGTGAGATAATATGAATATCCTCCCAAGGAGTTCACAGGCATCATACCTAATATGTTTGAGTGAACTAGTTGTAATATATCGGAGGTCTTGCTTTGACTTGAAGGGAATGGGCCCCTTTTGAGCTTTCCTTCGGCACATCCCAGACATACACCTTCTTTCTCTACTTCGAATTCAGGCATCCCTCTTACCATCTATCTTACATCGGGTAGAGCTTTGTAATGAAGGTGGGCAAACCTCTAATGCCAAAGTTCGGACTGAAGCCTTGTGTCACAAGACATGACATGTAGCGGACTTCCACCGAACTGATATAAAGAATCAACTCGAAACCCAACAGTGAAAGCATATTTAACATTATTTTTCCATATACGTACCTTATCATTGTTGAAGGTTACCTTATAGCTTTGTCTTCCATTGCCGAGATGTATACCGGGTTCTTTTTTAGATCAAGTACATATAATACATCTTGTAGTTGAATCGTATTACCTTGATTCAATTTGAGAGAAACATTGCCTACACCTTTCACTGGGTATTTCATGTCATCTCCAAGGACAATTTCCAGGTTAGCTTCTTTTTCTACCAGATTATGGAGTACTTCTTTGTAACCAGTGAAGTGTCTTGAGGCACCACTACCAATGAGCCAAATTCCCATTGAGTCCGAAGGAGCGGAGGTAGATAGAGCAGCTGGTAGATAATATTCAGCCTACTTATTATCAACATTGTTAGATTCATACCTGGTATTTCTAGCCTTCTTGAATGGTTGCCCTCTTCCTTGATTTCTAGCGTTCCTTTTCCCTTTTCTATTGAATTTTCCATTCCTTCGATTACCATGAGAGGGATTTTGATAATTTTCATGGTGAGAGTCCTTTCTATCAGGGCATTCCCTTGCATAGTGACCTGCTTTATTGCAAATGAAACATCGTCCTTTTCTTCCACCCTTGGATCGAGCCTTTCTTTTCGATTTAGACCCATAATTATTTCTTTTCTTAGCATGATAAGAAAAAGCAGCAGGAGGACCTTTAGGCAAGGGCATTTCCTACTCTTCTACCCTTGTTTCTTCTTGAATGCATCTAGCCATTAATGCCTCGAAACCAGGAATATCTTTATTGTTTAGGAGAGTATCCCTAAACACATACCATTCGGATGGTAATCCTCCAAGAGTTGTGAGTGCCATTTCTCTGTCAGTAGTAGTTTCTCCAATAGATAGGAGATCGTTCTTGATCTCGGTGATTCTTAAGAAGTATGCTTGCATACATTCATATTTACCCTTCTTGATTTTCCTCAGCTTATTTCTAAGAAACAAAACTTGATTTGCATCATTAACTTTAAATAAACTCACCAGTCTATCGTAGATTTCCTTGGAGGTGTCTAGATCAGAGATGTAGGCCACCAAGTGCTTGTTGATAGAGTCTCGGATGATCTTATATTTTGACTTCTCCAGTTTTACATTTGTTCCATGCAACAACAGATGCATTTGATGGAGGCTCAACAATATTGCCTTTTACATGGTCCAGCACTCCTTGATCTTCTAGGGTTAGATCGATAGACGTCTTCCATCTGTGATAGTTAGCTTTCTCACGAAGCTTTCCTTCGGTAGAGTGTTGAGGACCCCATAGTTCTTTTAGGATAGCCTTGCCAATCTTCTCTTCGGTGATTTCTCTTTCTCTTGCTTGGGATTTTTCTTCACCTCAACTCTGATACCATGTTAAGTTATGGTATGTTCTATGCTTATAACAGTTTACTTCTTTTTCTTATTATATTGCATAGATTAGCAATCACATGTACATAAAGTAAAGTGCAGATAGAACATTAAACGATCCACAGAAAACAAGCCAAGACAAGAGACACAAGATGTGGCGACTAGCCAGGGACAAACCTCACAATGTGTGGGGAAACCCTTTGATCAAATCTTCTTTTATCTTCAATAATTCAGCAGAGAGAAATAGTACAATAAATCTGATTTATATCAACATTAGCAAACCCTATATCAGCAACATCAACATGAGCGGCTTCATCATCAAACTAGGGCACACAATATCTCACAAACCGACCATCAGATCGGCATGATTCCACCACTAGAAGTTGCAGCTTCTAGAGAAGGTCCAGATGATCTTATAGTGTTGTTCAGATGAGGATATCTTCTAGTCCACATAGGTCAAACTTTACTTCTGCAGTTGCAGCTTCAGTTTCAGCAACTTCCTTCAAACTAGGGCAGTCGATATCTTGCAAACCGTCCATCGGATTGACTTGATTCCACCACCAAATGTTGCGGCATTCAGAGGAGATCCAGATGGACCTACAACACAGTTCTAAGGAGGATATATGAAGGTCCACGTAGGTCAAACATTGGATCTGCAGTTGTAGCTTCAGGTTCAACAACATCGGGCTTCACATGTGTGAGAGAGAGACCCTTTTCTGCGTAGTAGAGAAGAGACTCATTTCTGCGCAGTAGATAGAGAGAGATGTGATGAGATGAGTGAGTGCAAATGAGGAAAAATTTTCTTATATTTATACACAACGTTGGTGTTTGAATAGATGCGATTGTTGGGCTTCTAAGCCTACATGAGTTGTGGGTCAGCTTAATAATAATTCCATAATAAAAATAAATTCATATCTCCATGAATACTTATCGGAATCGGATGATATTTATATCAATCCTACACCTCTCGGCAAGAGGAATCTAATAAAAATATTATAAGCCATGAATAATATGACCCACATGAAGTTTTTCCCTTGTTTCCAATTTTAACAATAACTAGCCCACAAAATGCATCACTCCGATTATTAAAATTCCAATCTTGTTCCAATAAAAATTATAAACAAGAAACATGGGAGAAAGTGCATTATGCTGGCTTTATATCATTCTCTTTCATTGGATTTTTCTCTGTGTCATGTCCAAAATTGGATTATTTCTTCATGGATAAAACAAACTTAGCTTTAGCTATCATATCATCTATATGATTTAGACTTGGAATATTTTAGTGAGCAAAGAAACAATTAAAACACAAAAGTGGTGATGTTGCTTCTGACATATCAGTTTTGGAAGCTATATTTTGTGCTTTGACTGTTCAATAATTTTCCTCATTGCACTGTATTTTCATGTTATATATTGATTAAGACCTATTTTTTGAAAGGCCATATTGAACTCTAACCTTTTTTTGTTTAAGCTATCATCTTGACGAGAACTTGTGTGGTGTATAGCAAATACCTATGCTTTTTACGAATTACGGTGTACAATTTCAGATTTATACTGTATTTTATTATACGAATGAACACCAAGTCTAGGGTTGAGGACCATGAAGAGGCGTTGTTAATCGATTACCAAGTTGTTTAGTGCCATGTTAGCGAGGATGAAAATCAAGGAAGCCATGTAGAGAAGAGGAGTTGTCATAGATATTTGTGATGTGAGTAATGATGAACAAGACCCGTAGGTTCCAGAAGAAAAATCTAATGATTTGTATTTTTAATTAATCTCTGTTAAGTCAATTAATGGATTTAATTGTCTTGCTAGTGTGAGAGGCGTCGATGGTTGTTGTCAGTCTATCTTTGAGTTGATAGTTATGGGGTAACACTTTACCTTTTGATGCAATTTTTGTTACCTAATATGGAACTACTATTGCAACTAATGAGGCAAGACAAATATAATGTTGCATGGAAATCAATATATAAAATTTGAAATTCAAGTTATTTTATTTTAGAAAGTACTTTCAATTAGTTATAATGAACTTGAGCTACGGTTGGATAGATTATGTAGTGGGTGAGGAACTATTCTTCCCATTAATATGGAGTTGAATATCAGTACCCTTGAACATTCACATTCAAAATGTCCTAAGATAGCAACAGTATGAGCTTGCGCTCTTCATTTGTGGGAGGGACCTATGTTTGAGTAACAACCTTACTACCTCATTTCTTTTCTCAATAGGAGTTGTGGAAGATCTCATGGAGTCTTCTTTTGTTCAAAATGTCTAAGGAATTACCCACATCAACTGCATTTGTTCTAATTCTGTAAGGTCCATAAACCTTTCTGAAGGTTGTCTTTAACTTATTCTCAAAGACATGTCTCCTTGTAGGGATGATCTCAAAAGTTATGATTCCTATTTTCTTTTCCCTTATAGAGAAATAGCCAAGGCACATTGGCACATATTTTTTGTGCATGAGCAAATGCATCATTTTGAGATGGTCAATGCTACTAAGGAACTTATTAGACAATAATTATCTATGATGAGTAATCTATCTGAGAAATGACAACATCCATGTCTTCATGTAAGGAAATTTGATATTGTTAGCGTGAATATTCTCACTATTAAATCTAATTATGGAATCATTTATAAACAGGAGATTCTAGGAAGTTGATAACTCTGAGGAAGATGCAACAGATCAAGTAGGTTTTAAGTGGAGGGGGTTGATCGAAGTGACATTAGACTATCCATAGTATTTTAAGAGTTTTTGTACAAGATAAGTTTGCAGATTTATATAGGATTTCCACCTATAGGTATCACACACAATTTTGCAAAGTCCAAAATAATAGCAACACTCAATTGCTTCCAAAACAACTATTATATAACAAATACAAGAGAACATTTCCATGATTGCAACCTCAACTGGAGCAGGGAAGGAACACTTTAAGATCTATCTTGAGGTATACGCATATGTATATCTTAAACATTAATGGCATATTTCTACCTAGTAGCTAGTAGGTAATTCAACCTTTAGATTTTGAATGTGAGACTCATCAATCAACTAGATGCATTGATATCAATTGGAAATTATTTTCCCGAGAAAGTAAATATTCCAGCAATATGGAATTTTGATCATATGTCCATGTAGGGAAACTATGTAATGTCACCTTGAACACTGCTTGTATACCTCTTTGTATATATCTAACAAGAAATAAGTCTATTTATTTTAGGATGTTATTTTACAGTTGCAATTTAAGACTGAAGCTTCTCACTACTGACTTTTGTGTCCAAGGGTGGAAAAGTTGTTCATCCACATGAATTTTCATTGATCCTTTTCAATGATTTATGAATATAATTCCCATATTTCAATAAAACTTAGGCCATTTTAGTTAACCAATGCAAGTTGGATCTAGCTCCGTCAACGTAAAAGACAAATTTTATGCTCTAATTTTAAATAAGTGGCGAATGTATGAAGTTTTACTACTTAGGCAGTGCTGATCTCATCGTTCTTTTTGTCTCTAGCTTGATATATTTAGGTTGTTCTTTTTTTCCCAATTCAGTCATTTGAATGAATATTTTATTTGTAGTTCTTTCACACATTGCATGTTTGTAAGCATTGTAGGATGGGATTTTTATTAGCTCTGTGGAAACATGATATCTCCTTTGAAATAAAGTAACTTTCCCAGTTTCTTGCAAGAAAATGATTGCAATTAATTTGTAACGGAAGAAAGGGTAATATGTATCTAATTTTTTCTCAACATCTTGATCTCCTAGATAATATTTGTAGAGTTGCTATCAACATTCAATCAAGAATGAAATTCAAGCTCCCTTTATCAGTTCCATTCTCTTGGAAAAAATGACATACTTCTGCCGAGTGGCTAGCAGATAATTGAATATTCATATTTTGACTGTGAGAGTCATCAACCAACTGGATGTTTTGCTATAAATGGATCTTATTTTCTTAAGAAAGTAAATATTCCCGCACTATAGAATTTTGGTCATATGCCCATGTAGGGAAACCAAGTAATGTCACCTTGAACATTACTTATATACTTCTTTGTATATATCTAACAACCAAGCAATCTATTTATTTTAAGATGTTATTTTACAGTTGAAATTTAGGATTGAAGCTTCCCACTACCGATTTTTATGTCTAAATGTGGCAACGTTATTCATCCACGTGAATCTTCCTTAATCCTTTTGAACATTTGATGAATATAGTGCCCATCTTTCAATACAAATTAGGCCATTTTTGTTAACCAATGCAAGATGGATCTAGCTCCATCAATGAAAAAGACAAATTATGTCCTCTAATTCTAAATAAATGATGAATGTATAAAGTTTTGCTACTTATGCAATGTTGATCCCATCATTCATTTTGTCTCTAGCTTGATATCTTCAGGTTGTTGTTTTTTTCCCAATTCAGTCATTTGAATGAAGATGTTTTATAACTCTTTCACACATTCCATGTTTGTGAGTCTTGCAGGATGGGATTTTATTGGGTTTGTGGAAGCCTCAGATCTCGTTTGAAATAAAAGTAATTCTACTAGCTTCCTGCAAGAAAATGATTGCAATTAAGTTGTAATGGAAGAAAAAGGGCATATCTATTTGATTCTTTCTCAACAACTTGATCTCCGAGAAAATATTTATAGATTTGTTAGAAAAATTAAATCATGAATGAAATGCAAGCTCTCTTTATCAGTTCTAACCTCTTGAAAAAATGTGGTGTGTCATTTCATTTTCATACTTAATGGATTTATCAGTTCCACTCTTCGAAAAAATGTGATGTGTTGTTTCAAATTCAAACTCAGTGGATTTATCAATTCTATCCTTGGAAAAAATGTTTTTTGTTGTTTCAATTTCATATGGAGAGCTACCAATGAGAGAAAATAAGGAATCCATGGCTGATATGCCTACCCTAATATTGAGCTTTGATATATTAGAGGATTTTCATCAAGTGGAAAACAAAAGTGGGATTGTATTCGCGAGATGTGTTGAAGCAAATACTGGACAAATGTTGTCATTTTCAGCCATCAGGAAAAACATATTGAGTTTTTTACCTTTTTAAAGAATTTTCAAGGACTTCTAAGTTCATACAAGAGATTATGATGTGGATCATATGATGCTTCCATATTTTTTAACTTGCTACTTGGGTACTAGTGTCAATTGAATTAGTTAACAATTACATATGAATAAAAGTAAAAACATTGAAATAATTTTCCCAACAATGTTACTATTAGCTTAAACTTGTTATCAAGACTCGTTTAGAGTCTAGCCTTCATGTACATAACATCTAACATCTAGTGTGTGTTTTATGCCTTTCTTTTTCCTCCTTTGCACTCATTCTCTTTTGCATGTTTGGAGCAATTGAAAGGATTTTTACACTAGTCGATGTAGATCTTATGTGAGCCTATGGATTGCCTGATCATGAGATTTTTTTTCTGTCACCATGCCTATTGGGAGGCAATAAACTCTCTCTAAAGGTGATTAAACATACTCTACAAAAGTGACTTACGTGATAATTTGATCATTTTTTCATACGAAGTAGAGAATATGACTAATTTAGGGTGATAATTCTAGGTATTAAATGAGTATCTATTCAAATAGAAAATAATGTTATGCTTAACACTAGAAACTTAGTGGATCTGGACTTTCCATGGGTAGAGCTAGCGCAATGGTGAAGTATTGGATCTGACGAAAGAGGTGCTTAACCCTTTCATAGGTGGTATTTCATCTCGAAAGAGAGGATTCATGGAAATCTGGTAGGTCAAACTCTAATAGATCTGTTGATGCCAATGGGATTCTATCTTTAGAAGGCGATCGTGGGGAAGGCAATAAAAGGTCCCAT
Source organism: Pinus taeda (assembly GCA_000404065.3). Lineage (NCBI taxonomy): Eukaryota > Viridiplantae > Streptophyta > Pinopsida > Pinales > Pinaceae > Pinus > Pinus taeda. Next base: position 122,737 of record APFE031290641.1, read on the forward strand.
CTTGTTGCTTGTGAAACACCAATCAATGGATTCATAAAATTTGACCAGTCATTCATGAAGGAAAAAAGTAAACAAAACCTTCTCCACCATATGCAAGAATTTTCATCAACAAAGCCTTGTTCATGTGAAAACAACAAAACCCTAATCATTATCTAAAGCACAAAACAACAAAATCCTAGTCATTATCTAAAGCACCAAAATAATTAAGTTTTAGCCCCCACAATGAAAAAGATGAAAAATACCTAGATTTCTTATCAACGTTTGACATCGATAAAAAAAAACCTTCTCTATTATATGTCAGGCCCACCTTGACTACTTCTATAGCCCTAAACAATTCAGATAAAGCATAATTAAAGATGGATGAGAAAGACTAGGATCACAGTCTATGGATTTTAAACTACTCCCCGATGATGGCAGGAACTAGTGCAATTCATCCTGAACCCAAGCTCAAATGACATGTTTACATAATTATTCCGAGACTGTGGTAACAGGCCTAGAGATTTAGTAGAAATTCTTGTCCAAGAAAATAACTATCCATAAAACCTTCACATTCCATTCTCAGCATTCCATCTCAAACCCATTAATAAAATTTGTCTCATCTCCTTCGGTAATAGAAACAACCATGAAAAGATCCTTCCATGCTAAGAATCATCACCCATACAAATAGATGAATGTTGCCTTAGTCTGCCCAATAGAACAAATGTTCCATGCGCTCTCTACCAACAAAACATAGGTTGCACTCCTAATTAATCCTACGAGCCATGAAACTCTTCACCTGAAGGAAGAATAAGATCGATCCACAACTCCCCCCACCTTAATAATAGGAAGCTAGGTTGATTGTCCTCTACCGAAGTGGAATCATGTGATTCCGATGTGCCTTAAGGCTAGAGGCTAAACCATCCACGCATGGCCAAACATGTGACCACTTTCTTGGAACCTACCCTAGATGCTTTATGTTTCTATCTAAATACCCTAGTAAAAGAGAACTTACACTTATACCCTTGACCCTTTTCCCATTATCGCAACAACGTGCTCCATTCACAATTTCCCCATTGTCGCATCAACACAATCCATTAATAGGAATTTTCCCTAAAACGGGGGTGGAGAAGGCCCAAATAGAGGAGATTGTTGTTGCGAACAATGGTCTCACCCAACAGAGCCGAGGTTGTGTTTTGGATTACTCCGATGGGCTATGATACTCCCCACCTATTTTTGGCCTCAAAATAAAGTTTACGAACAGACATCTAGCCCAACAGAACATATTGTGTTTTTTATTGCTCGCACAGCCACAATACTTCCTCCCTCCTTTTGGACTCAAAACAGAGCTCTCGCCTAGAAAAATAGACAGTGTGCTCGTGGTGCATTGTCACTCACACAACATGATACTCCCTCTTATTTTGTGCCTCTCCTTGGCCATTTTTTTGTATAAAAAGTACCCTATAATATATATATTATTATATAACATATAAAAACCCCTCCAACCCCTTATTATATAGTCAATATATTTTTTTGTGTTTTTCTTATTTTTTATACCCCAAAATGAACGCACATAATATTATATTGCTTCGTGAGTGAAGCCCCCAAGGTTAGTGCCTACCACATTGTATAAGGATTTTCTTTCCCATGGAGATTTTTGACAATTTCATTCCGTACTCCCTCCAACATTATTCTCCACACCTTGGCTACAACTTTCTTCCACTGAACAAGGTTTTGTGCATCACATTCTGTTGGTTTTGCAATATCTCTCTCGATGTATTATAGCAATCCATTGTCATCGAATACCTCCTCCATGTAATCCTTCCAGTTAATGAAATTAGAGTTGCCTTCCAATGCATACTCTATCCTCAGCCCAGTTAATTCATATTCTCAGCTCTTAAGAGATCTTGCTACACTGAATTGTGAATTTGAACCTCATGAGAAACAAATTTGAAATTCCTACTCTAGTGTGAATGTTGCTATGATATGGTGTAGAAATTATGGTGTATATTTGTAACTGCTCATGAAGTTTTTCCAAAATCACAAGACACAAACCAACTCTACTACTCTATGGAAGTTAGTTCACAATTTATAACAAAAAATTCGGACATGCAATAAGAAATAAAACAAATGCATAGAATATTTTTCCTCGGGAAAGCAATCTGCTAAAATATCCAATGCCTTCTTGCATCAATCTGATGAATATAGATGTATAAAAATTGCTTTAATCAATTGTGCACAACCCGTAAGTGAATAACCTATCACTTTGCTCACTAAGAAGCCCAAATGCAAAATTCATCAATTTTTGGCTCTACTTGAGCCCCTATTTCCTTGTGCAATTCCTTGAGAAATTAGGCCCCTATTATTTAAGATTTTTTCCAAAATGGATTGTGCAATTTCTAAGGTTGATCATGTGACTGCATGCAACACCTATACGATCAAGACTAGTCTACAACTAATGTTACACTACCTTGGAATCTCCACCATAGCCGGGGAACTTGAATTCTTTGCATGCACTGCTGTTTTGGACTGATTGATCAGTTAACTAGATGATCACTGCATTTGACTGAAGTCCCACTACATTACTAGCCTTCCACTAGTTCCTCCAACAATTGGAACTAGTTTAACTAAAAACAACTTGAGATAATTGACTTTGATTACTAAAAAATAGCAATCACACATGCTTAACTAAACTCTAACTCCTCCAACTCAAATTTATTGAGTAAAATGGGTGACACAAGCCTTGTCATACAAGTTAATTTCATCCACATTGTCTGCTATGCAGAAATTCAAATTTTCTCAATTTAATCAAGGCAAAATAAAATTGAGAATTTCTTGTTGAATTTTTTAGTAATTCTTCACGTGAATCTAATCCATGTTTCCAATCCATCACAAAAATGTGCTTATAAAAACAACCAATGGACATAAGTAGCATTCAAAATAAATAAAACAGTCAAAAAACACATACTAAATCATAATTGATGGAGACCTCGAAAAATAATCCAACTATTTTACCACGTGTCCACATTCATTGAAAGTGCCTTCGTTTCTCCTCTCATGATGCACACCTCCGTTGTCCGCTTCCAATGCCCTAAATCCCATTAGTTCTTGTCACCCTCCATCACTCTACTTCGTGAAGAACCCATCAATAGTGTAATGACAAACCCCCTAATCCTTTACCTCTTTTACTAGAGCCTCATATTAAAAAATTTAAGGGAAAATATTTATTTTTTCTTAAAAATTTGTCTTCAAATTCCCCTCTGTGTAGTAGTGTCGAATGCAATGACATACAAGTTGTCTCCAATCGTGTCAACAAAGATCGAAGGGACAAAAGAGTAATTAATCTCTCGGAAATCTTGTGATGGAAAGTTTTAACGTTCTTTAGAGTCGGCTACCCCCACAAAATGAAGAGCCCAACAAGTCATTGTCTTTATATAAGATAACATGAATGGAAAGTGAAATAGTGTCCGTATAGGCGCGATATAGTAGTAGCCCGCAAGCTCCCGGACTTAGGGTGCACTACCAGAGTCAATTTTGTAGTTGTTAGATAATATTTTCTTAAATTGATAAGTTTTTATCTTAACTATTAATTGTCTTAAATGGGGTTTGTCTTAAGTGTCCAATGTCTTAAATATAAAGTTGACTTAAAATAGTTTCCTCTGAAACTGTTTTTTCCTAAATAGAAAGTTGTCTTAAAAGAAAGTTTTGTCTTAAAAGAAAGTTTTGTCTTAAAATATTTTTGTGTCAAACTATTTTTTTCTTAAAATATTTTTGTCTTAAATTATTTTTATCTTAAAATATTTTGTTTTCAAATGGTTTTGTCTTAAATTTAAAATTCTGTCTTAAGATATTTTTGTTTTAAAATATTTTTCTCTCAAACTATTTCTCTCTTAAATCTTATATTTAAAACAATTCAATTGATATTAACTTTTAATGTAAAATAATTAAAATAGAAAATAAGTTTTTAAGACAAAAGAATTTTTTTTTGTTGGTGCAGTAGTGTTGTGACACCCATATCATTGTTAGGCCAATTATTTTGATAACACCTTTGGTGTTAAGTAAGATTCTGAACAGTATACACGGCTAGGCCAACCATAAGAATATTCAATAGAAATGTGCACATCAATCACAGTGATGAGTGATCTCCATAATTAGAACTATGTTTATAGAAACGTGGACGTTATGTGATCAAACGGTTTGGTCATTGAACACTGACTAGGTTGATTGGCATAGGGTATGGATGCTTATTGTGTGGGATATGGCATACATAATGTGAGATCAATATGCATTTATTTTAATTTTGGTTTGAGCCTGTAAAAAATAATTTATTACAATTATGACTTTGAGTAATATAATTTACATTTTGAATTTTGTAAACATTATTTACTATTTAAGTAGATAATCTGGTTTAAGGTTTCTGTGGATGACGTAGATTTAATAATTTTCATGGAATATTTTTATTAATAAATTTATATTTATATCCTTTATATATGTTGATATAAATCTTTCAATTCATCACAACTACTAATAAAAAAATATCCTAATAAAAATTTTAAACCAATAACATCCTTAAAAACCCAACTATTATTAAAAAAATATCTTATAAAAATTATTAAATCAATAACATCCATAAAAACCTTAAACAAGATTACCTATTTAAATAGTAAATTATATTTACAAAATTTACATATAGTTTATCAATAACATCCATAAAAACCTTAAACAAGATTACCTATTTAAATAGTAAATTATATTTACAAAATTTACAACCTTAAACAAGATTACCTATTTAAATAGTAAATTATATTTACAAAATTTACATTGTAAACTATATGACAAAAATCATAATATATATTATTAAACTTACATATTTAATTATTTTTATTATTAGTAATTAATAATTTAAAATAAAAGTTATTAATTAATTTTTATGGTTATTTTGATTTTTGACATATAAATATTTCATGTTTTATTTTTAATAACACTTGTAGCCATTTACCAAATCAATTTAATTTATAATGGCCTTTGTTAATATTTTATGTTTTAAATAATAAATGATATATATATATATATAGGTTCTTTTATTCCATCACGAGCAAGGTCATAGCTGGTCGTGCTAGTAGTTAGTCTAAACCGGCCCAAGCCCACTACCTTTTACCTAACACCTATTCCTTAGTTGCTCATCCTCCAAAGAGTATTGGAATTGTATCTCTACACACTACCCATCCCTAAATCCCTAGCATGGTAACAACATTCAAGATGCTTGAAATTTTTGGTGCCATGTCCGCAAGGGAAACGCTAGGAACATGCCTCTTCTAGCCTGCTTAGCTATATGGATAGCTAGAAACCACTTCATATTCAACCTCAAGGACCCTCACTAGCCTTCTATTCTACTTCATACCATTGCTGATTATGACCTCCTTCCTAAGGATGTCAACATAGCCCCTCCTCGCACCATCATACATGAAAACATAGACTTATCTAAACCATGGGCATATTTTGATGGTTCTGCTCAGGAGGCAGGATGTGGTGGAGGAGGCATACTTTTCCTCAATGATTCACACATACAAAATCCAAATCAAGCTGGGCAGGGGTACTAAAAATTTTGTTGAACTCTATACAGCAAAACATCTCATATACTTCGCCTTAGAACAACATTGCAGACATCTTCAGTTGTTTCGTGATTCTAAAATTGTGTGTAACTAGCTCAACAATGCATCACATTGTAATGTATATACTTGGAGAAGATCAAAGATTGATATTCTCTTTTGACTCCTTTGTGTGTCACATATTTATAGGGAACAAAATTATGAGGCTGATCAACTTTCAAAAGAGGCAGCGCATTTTACAAGGCAATGACTCGTTGATATAGGAGGAAATGGATGGTACCTACCATCAATACTACGAGAGACCTTTTGTAGAACATGGACAAATTGGGCTATAAACCGAGTATTTACAGATCTCATTGTATAAATCATGTTTTTCTCATATCTATTTTAAAGGTTGTATATATAACAGTTTTGGACTTGGTACATAGTATATCTCTCTTGATACAATTTTGGACTTTTTCTCTCTTCGTGTTGAGGGAAGCTTTGACACAATATGGTTGATAACATACTCCGTGCATGCAGTAATACCTATTAGCACTTTATTTTTTATATCTTTATCTCTACAGTTTCTTGTATCTTGACAGGCAACCTTGCCTCCATCTGAATATGCCTTGGCATATACAAAATGTAATTTCTTATATATTAATAGAAATTACTACTTTTTCCATGGGTATATATATATATATAATAAAAAAATACAACTACTACAAAAAAAATAGTGATTGATCATCTTTACACATAGATCCATGCTCATTCTAAATAATACTATATATATTATGTATGAATTTCACATCATATAGAATATTATGACCTTTAATTTTCTTCTTTTATACATAATAATTGCAACAACCCTTTTTTTTAGGTTTTTATAGCTTTATAATATGATTTTAAAATATGAAAATATAGAAAAAATGCTTATACATATTAAGTTTTATAAGTTTATTAATTAAATTTTAATATAAATTTCTAAAATACAATGGATTATTTTTTAATTTATATGGTAAAATAGGTTTTAATTTACAACAATAATTTTGTAATACCCCTAAGTAAAAAGTAACTATTTAGTTTACTTTTACTATAGTGACTTGGTAAACCATGGGCTATGTTGGTTGTGTGGAAAGCCTAGTTGAATTTTTTTTTTTTTTTTTGTAAATTATGCTAATTCTATTATGGTACAAAAAATTCAGAAACTTACAACGAGGCGGACCTTGGATAGCACCATCCTACAGAGATGGATTTTGCAGCAGTGATAACCATAACCAGCCAGGCAGTTGTCCTTCCCCAGGATTGGGAAACTTGCCTGCTGTTACAAAACTCTGACAGTGAGGAGAAAAGACCTGAAACCCAAATATTTTCCGAGATACAGACTCTTAACCATAACCCAGAACCCCCAGACTAACTCAAAACATAATCCTAGACACTAGATTCCACCATTGACACCGCATATATAAGCATAGTATAACAACTGTGGTTGTGTAGCTGTGGACAGCGCACCAACCTTACATATCGAAAGAACACTAAAAAAGAGGCATGTGATTACCCAACATAGAAACAAAAGACATTCCCATACCCGTCGCCCGTTAACCCAGAGAACCGGTTCAATCGTCCACAGAGGTTGATGGCACCTCTTCCACCACTCGGCAAGCATATGGATCTGGCTCGCTTGAATCGGTGTGAGGCGCATCATCTTCTGCAGGTGCGCTTGGACCGGCCACGGCTCCCGCTGATGCTTCTGCCGCGTGGTGCTGCCCCTGTTTTGGAGCTGGAGGCAGAATTGCAGGTCCAACCCTCTGTGCAGGTAACAAGGGTGGTTGTTCCAGAATTGGAGCCGGAGGCCTGTGTTCTGTTGTCACTGGTCCCTGAACCTCATGCTCACATTTTTCAATTTTAACAGACACATAGTATGTGTCGGAATCCAGAAGGCAGGGAAAGCTGAAGCGGGAGGAGGGATGGAAGCTGTGATTGCAAGCCGGGGCTTGAGCTTGCCCTGGTCCTCTTCCGCGTCGGCGACGAGCACTGTTTGCATCGTCCGAAAGCGAGTTAGAGGAACCAGGGATGGAGGCACGACCTCTTGCCCCTCCCCGAGACCCGCCATGGTGGCAACTTGCACGAAGCCTTTCCTTAGGCATTGCAGACCGGGGTGGACACAGAGGAGGCTGGAGCAATGCAGAATGGATTAGGAATTATGCAGCGGAGGCGTAGAGGCACGGGAAGGCCAGAGGGCACAGGAAATTGTAGCAGAAGGCACCGGAAATTGCAGGAGGGGATTGCTACGGCAGAACTGAGCAAACCAAAGTGCAGACCAGGGAATGACTGAAGGCCTAGGTAAGAAAGCAGGACGAGGCTTGATCGCAGGCCACCAGCAGCTGCAATTAAGCACAGAGAGAGGGCAGGGAAGTTCTGGGAGCCGGCTTGCTTCGTCGCCGCTCCTGTCTCTCGGAACCTGCCACAACACAGAGCTACCAGACCAGTCGTAAACCCAGACAATCCATAAACAATACATTACCTCGCTGTAGTCACTATCATTATAAGGAGAAGACCTGCAGCGTGCCATGTGCGAACCAGAACTCGTCATAAGTTTCCCGAAGGGCGGAAATGCAGACCTCGCGCGAGGAGAGGAGGACATATCAGCTCGACTGCCGCTGAGGAAGTGTCTAGAGGGTGTATTAACGCCGAGAGTTAAATGCCAGTGACAGGTGGCGGGCCTGGGCTGCCACTTGCCCAGTGGGAAGCCCGCCCCCATGCCATTATGCCATGCTTGCACCCGCATCCGGGGGGTGAAGATCCTGGAGCACCAACGTGTGGCAGTCCTGTTGAAGTTTTGTATCCTTTGCATCATGGAGAGAACCTGCGTAGTGAGGACCCTGCTGATTCACCCCTTGGTTTGCAAGTCTATCAACAAATTTGTTGGAAGTGCGCCTAACATGCTTGAAGATGATATTGTTAGGGCGCCGGAGCCTGTCTTCCAATGCTTCTAGCCTGCTGAGAAGTCTCCAGCTGGAGGCGATTTTAGCTGCTGAGGACCCTGCTTGGATTCTGATTGCTGCATTGATTAGAATTTGGGAATCTCCTTCTACTTCCAATGGATAGAAGTTGTGGTGATCAGCCATACAGATTCCTTTCCACATTCCTTCCAACTCCGCCATGTTATTGGTATTTTTCCCACTTGAACCATAATAGATGAATACTACCAATCCCTCTGCATTTCTGATGACTCCTCCATACCCTGATGGACCCGGGTTCCCCTTAGCAGCCCCATCAAAATTGAGTTTGAAAGAAGCTCTTGCAGGGGGGGACCATTGGGAGGGGGATGTACTTTTGGAGGGGATTCGGTGAGTATCCAATTGGGAGTAGGTGATGTTAAGATTCCAGGTCTTCCAGATGTGTATTTCCTGAGGTGAAGTAGGCCAGTCATTTTTTGTCCAAGCTCTGAGTGCTAGCGTTTCTTGGAGGTTATACTTTAGGAGAAGCCAAAGGATTTCTGCTGATCTGCTCTTGTTATTGAAGACTCGATTGTTTCTTTCCTTCCATAATGCCCAGTATAGAAAGCCTGGAATGAGATTCCATAAAGAGTTCAAAATGGGGCTTTGATAGGGTTGCTTGGGCCAACTTCGAAGAATGCTTGCGATGTCCCCTTGCCTTTCTCGTCTTCCATTATTGCAGTGATCTACCTTATTCCATATCTGAGCTGAGAGAGGGCATGTCTCCATGAGATGAGAGATGGTTTCCTCCTGAGCGTTGCAATTGGGGCATCGTGAGGGGCCTATAAAGCCTCTTCTTTGGAGATTATCCCAAGTAAGAATACGTCGTTTGCTTAGTAGCCATAGGAAGGTGGATATTATGGGCCATAATCTTGGCTGCCATACATGCGTCCATAATTGATCCTTGTCATGAGTACTTTGATCATAGCGTATGGAATAGGCTTCCTTGGTGGTGAAGACCCCTCTTGAGGTGTGCCCCCATCTCAATTTGTCTTGTTGGGAGGAAGGAATAATTTTCCTTTGAAGAAGGTCCTTATCTATGTCATCATATGTTTCATCTTGCCAGTTTGTCTACCAGGATCTAGCTGGTTTCCAAGTACGGAAATCTGGAGGTTCTTGTTGGTGCCAAAACTGAGAGACTTTGGTTGTATTTTACTGTTGCATGTGGTGCTACCAACGAGGTTTGTGGAAGAGCGTGGCGAGTTTTGGCAGTTGCTGCCATGAGTCCTCCCAAAAATGTGCCGTTGTCCCTGAATGGATCTCCCAAAAACTGTATGCCTGAATGAAGGCGCTGTGAATTTTAGCCGAGTTCCAGATCATGGAGCCTGTTATGCTCAGACTAATTCTGATGAGCTCATTCCACTGACTGCCTGGTGCGTATTTAGCCTGCCACAACTTAGCCCAGGGGATGTGCGGCTTTACTAGCCAGTTCCACCAAACTTTTGCACCCATTTTGTTATTGCTTTGTAGGGGATCCCTTAGTCCTAATCCTCCATTTGCTTTAGATTGACATACTTCCGCCCATTTGACAAGGGCCCATTTTCTTTTGAGTCCATTCGATCCCCATAGAAAGCCCCATTGGAGGTTACGGATAGCCTTGAGCACCCACTTTGGTGCTGCTAGAATAGAAAAGAGATACAGAGGCATTGCTTGGAGGACAGACTTGATCAAAATGAGTCTACTGGCTATGTTGAGCGATCGGTAAGTCCAGGAAGAGAGTCTTGCTTCCAATTTATCTAACAGCGTGCGCCAAGATGCGTGCTTGAGGGCTGAAGCCATGAGAGGAGCCCCCAAGTACTTGGATGGCAGAACAGCAATGGAGAAGCCTAGAATTCGAGCAATGTTGCGCTGAGTGGAGACAGGGGTATTGAAGAAAAAAAGTTGAGACTTGGAGGCATTGATGGAAGTGCCAGAGGCTTCAGAGAAAAGAGAGAGCAAAGATTTAAAGGCTTTAGCTTCTTGGGAAGAGGAGTGACCAAAAAGCATCGTATCGTCCACAAATTGCTGATGCGACAACGGATTGAGACCATGAAGTGCTAAGCCTTTGACTGCTTTGGAGGAAACAGCGTGATGGAGGAGGCGACTGAGCCCTTCCGCCATGAGGATGAAAATGAACGGGGAGAGAGGGTCCCCTTGACGAATGCCTCGCGAGGAACGGAAGGGAAGGGATGGGGAGCCATTGAGGAGGACTGAAAAGCAAGGGGAGGATATGAGGTTCATAATCCATCGAGTCCAGGTTGCACTAAATCCGAAGGCAAGCAGCATTTGCTGAATATAATCCCAACTTAGTTTGTCAAAGGCCTTAGATAGATCAAGCTTCATTATCATGCCCGGTTTTTTTAGAATTTTTAGCGAATGGATTACTTCATTGGATACGATTATGCCATCCATGATCTGACGACCCTCGACATAACCTATTTGTTCCGGGAGAATAAGAAGAGGAAGGAGGGGTTTGAGTCGATTGGCCACAACCTTGGAAATGAGCCTGTAGATGACATTACAGAGGACAATTGGCCAGAATTTGTCAGGCGTATTGGCTTCTTCGCTTTTGGGGACAAGAGCTATGAATGTGGAGTTGAGGGAGGGAAGGACCCAATGCATGGAGCGGGATTCTTCCACCAAGTCCGAGACTTCCGAGCTGATCAGATCCCAAAATTCATGAAAGAAGTTAGCAGTGAAACCATCAGGCCCAGGTGCCTTACCATCTTTGAGTTGCGCCATAGCTTCTTCGACCTCCTACATGGTGACTTGTTTCAGGAGATTTTGATTTTGATCTTCAGTGATTAGCTTTGGAATATGCTGAGTGACTACTTTGATGGAAGCTTCACGGCTTCCTGGTTGTTCTTTAAGAGCTTCCTGGAAGTGATCTCTGAATGCCTTCTCAATGTCTTCATGCTTTTCTATTCGGTCCCCTTGATTGTTGTTGAAGAAGGCGATGTTGTTATGCATTCGGCGTTGAATGGTGGAACGGTGAAAGAATTTGGTGTTCTTTTCGCCTTCTTTTAGCCATCTGATGCGTGACTTTTGCTTCCATAGGATTTCCTCCTGTAGCCTTCGGGTTTCAAGCTCCATCCAGAGGGAGTGCTCTTTGTTAGCTAATTCTTCTGTTCTGCCTTCGGTGATGATGGTTTGCTGGAGATCACACATGTTCTGCTCCAGATTTTTCTTTGCATTCAGGATGTTGCCGAATTTTGATTTGTTCCAGGCCTTGATTGCTTGCTTGAGGTGTCTGAGCTTCTGTTGAAATTGATACATTTTTTCTCCTGTTGGAGGAGTGAAGGACTTCCAAACATCTTGCACCATTCTTTTGAAGTCTGGGTTAGTGAACCAGAAGGATTCAAAACGAAAGGGGTGATTGGATTGTTTACCTGGACTTGTCCATTGGAGCATAATGGGCCAATGATCTGAGCCTCCTTGGGGCATGATAGATGCATGAAGCGCTCCGCCCAAATGAATGGCGTTGTCTGAAATGAGGAAGCGATCTAATCTGGATGCGATGTGGTGTGGTCCTCTTCGTTTGTTTGTCCAGGTGAACAATCCATTTGATGTTTGCAGATCTATGAGCTGGTTGTTTTGTATAAATTCTTTGAGGCCTGTGCTATCCTCTTCTAGTTTCATCCGACCACCTTTTTTTTCCATTAGACTGGTGATGATATTGTAGTCGCCCCCACTTATCCAGAGAGGGTGTTGTCTATTGGCATTGAGTGCTGTGAGGGCTTCCAGCACTTCTAATTTTTGGTGCAAGTCCTGCGGGAAGTATGTGTTGGTAAGTAGACCATGTATCTCCGTACCTAGGATATGAAATGAGGCTTGAATGAAGTTGCCCGAAGCATGAAAGTCCTGAAGGTTAATGGAATACGGATTCCAAACTATAGCTAGTCCTCCTGAGGCACCTAGCCCATCAACAGAGATAGATCTGCTGCTAGGCTAGGCTTTGCGAAGGATTTTTTCAAGAATGACATTGGTACTTTTAGTTTCCTGTAGAAAAACAACAGTTGGTTTCTCTAATTGAATCATGATTTTTAACATTCGGTGTTTGGAGGGGCTGTTGAGCCCTCTCATGTTCCAAGAGATGAGCTTCATGAGGAACTTTGATGTTTGGGTTTGTAGAACTTTGTCAACTTTGGAAATCGCCCCGATTCCATTAAGATCTCACCCAGGATAATGGTTCTCTGTAGTTCAGTCTTGCGTCCTCTTTTTTTTGTTTCTCTGAGGATTTTATTTCCATCCCAGAGACTGCCTGGTTGTATGCCCAAACATTTGCTCCGTTGTGCTTTGATGAGAACCCCTTCCAATCTATCTATTTCCTAGGGGGGATGGCGTTGTATTCTTTCTGGTTACATGCTGCTTCAAGTGTGAGGATATTTAGCCCATCTAGACTCACCGTCTCTGGATCTTCCTCCATATTGATAGGGGTGTCCTGAGGATCATCTGATATACCTTCTTGCAAACTTAAAGCTAAGGCCGCATCCAAGTCCATGTTAGAGGCCTGAGGGTCTGCGGGTGACTTCGTGATATTCTCTTCCAAGGAGGGATGGAGCTTTGAGGACGATGGGGGAGAGGGATCCACTTCTGGGTGGGGATGAAAGGAGGAGGATGGAGGGGTAGGAGAAGACTGAGGGGCTTTTGAGGGCTTATCTGAAGTTTCATGAGGGGTAAGGATTTGGAACCGGTTCTGGGATTCAGGTTTTTTGGGGCTGGAGTGGGCAGCCGGATGCTTTTTTGCATGCCTTCGGCGGGCAATTACTTTGGTGAATCCATCTAAATCTTTAGGAGTTTCATTGGCAGCAACGTGGGTCTGGGCATTCAAGGGGCATTCCCTAAAGAGATGGCCATGCTCATGGCACTTACGACAACGAAAGGGAATGTGTTCATAGTCTAAAGGTTGAAGCCATTCAAAATCATCATGGAAGAGACTTACCGAGTCTACAAAGGGTTTTCTTGAGCTGCATCTGGACGCATATCCTGGCATAGGAGGTGAATCTCCGGTACTTTGTGTCCTCAGCTACTTTGATGAAGGTGTCGATGTTGTTACCAATATCCTTTAATGTTTCTTCTTTCCAGTATTCTGTGGGCAGGGAATACAGGCGGATCTAGACTGGAGCATGACTGAGGTCCTCTGTATCTGGGTTGAATCGTGGCTTCCAATCACGAAGGAAGAGACCCGAGGAATTGAAGAAGGATGGGCCGCCTTCAAATACTCTGGTTTTGTCTTCCAGGCAGTGAAAGATAGCTGTGAAGAAACCCTTGGGTCCTATTAACAAGGAGACTTGTCCTTTGGGCTTCCATTTGGATTCTATCCAACCATGAAGGGCCTTCTCAGTAGGCTAGAAACCCAGAAACTTACCAATCAGTGCATCATCTTTCAGATATTCTATTTCGCCATTGATACGGTGGCTTGGTAACTCGACTTTAATACGTTCTTTAGCCTTTGGAATGCATGTGGTTGACTTCGCCTTTGGTTGTGACGCACCCTGATCTGTGTCCTTTTGATCATCAGCGATCGGGATGTCCTCGCTATCATGGATTGGTTCCTTGTTGCGATCGTTTTCAGAGCTCTGAAATCGTGCAGCGGCTTTGCCGTAAGAGAACAGGGGAACAGATGCCGCTTCATTGTCCGTTAGCCGTGATGAGGAAGGTGGGGGAGGAACGGACCCCGTCCCTCCCGCCGGATATTCCATGGTTAGTTAGCGACCAAACTTTTAATGATTATCGATCCAGCAGTAGCAGTACTGTGCAAGGATGAGTGTGCCAGGTTGCAGAGATGCAGGTCTGTACATCTGCACCAGAGGGCAGAGCAGCGGCAGCTAGGGTTTTCTAATCATTATGGAAGGGATTCCTTCAGTGAGCCTAGTTGAAAATTTAAATGTTTAAAGTTATTTTGATTTTATTTAAAATTTGGCTATGGCAAGCCATGAAATTTACCCAGAAAAGACACTAAATGAAAAGTTCAATGAGAGAACACTTACTCCTTTTCCCTAGAGATAAATCATCTAAGTTGGGAAGAAAAAGTTGATGGTATGAGTGGAAACCCTGAGCCAACTAAGAGGGTAGATGGAAAGAAACTAGTACTTTGAACAAGATGTTGTTAAGGAAAGGAAGGGCACTGGATGTTAGGGTATTCTTGAGCTAGTTTTGGCCAACAGAATCCATAAGTGAGACTTGCTAAATTGATAAAGTGTTTTTCAAACTGTGGGTTCTGGATGGACTTGTTACATTATGAGATGCCTTTGGAAAAACCTTTTTTGGTCTCTATCAAAAAATTGTTCTACAAGAGGGAAACTCTCTTGGGGGAGAACTAGTGGCTTTCATTCTCATTGATTGGGAGGAGTGGTCCTCTCCTCTATAAATTTACTGGAAACTTGACCCAAGAAAAACAAATATCTTAATTTGTGAATAGAAAATATTCTTTTCTTGTAGAGGAATTTGTGACTATAATAATTGTTTATGGAAAGGTTTAATGTGTAAAGATGAAATATTATTGTGTCAATGTAGAACAAAATGAAAGTTATATGTTATGGGAATACTATTACTATAATAAATATAATAAGCCAGTGTTGAAACTTGTTAGTTAAAGAGTATGAGACAAAATATCATTAACGAAATAGTGTAGTTTTAAGTAATTATTTATACTTAGGCACTACATACTGCTAAATAAATAACGTCATTGAGGTAATAACATCATTGATAAGTGTTGATAAATAATTAAACAAGAAAAGTTTTAATTGCACAGATGCTATGACAAAAATAAATTATGCACAAATCAAAACAACCCAATTGATGTTAGAAACGAATAACCAAGTGTAATAGTATATTGACAGTGGTTTCCAATCATAGTCCACCAATATAATACAAAAGTTGGGCACCTAGTAATATGCTAAGTAACAACACTTGAATGTATTAATAACCTGAAATGAATATTGACCAATTGGCAAACAATGACCTCAACACGTACACGTAGAAAGGGATATATCTATGTTGACCAAGGTTTTCAAATTCTTTTATAGTAAATCTATGTATCAATATCAATGGTACGAAATTGGACAATACCGACAAGAATTGTTACAAACTCTAAGGTTAGGGCCAACAAAAGAAAATAAATTTACTAATGGATTTCATACCTGTAAATTAAAAGAACAACTCGTAGATATACAAGATTCACTTCTTAATAATACAACTTCGGAATGGTAGTATGAAAAACACTAGTCAATACCCTATGATCTAGGGTTAACAAATCACACATTCACATAATATATATAAATTCCTCTAAACAATAATTTAAACTGGAACGAAACCCTCATCATATACCATACTACAAAATGCTTCGAACTATGTTGAAACTATAATCATTAATAACAGTTCAGAAAGCCTTTATGAGGGAATGCGTTCTCGTAAAATATAATTGGGAACAAACTATACCGATCTGAGACGATTTCAAGCATGTCGTCACTTCTAAGTCATACATATCAATTCCCTAAACTATATGAGAGCTTATATCTCCAAAACCTACACAGCTAAGTTCAAGCATTAAAGAGAGTCATTAGCCAAACAAAGTGTTGTCGAAAGAACTTGGAAAAAATGTCAACCCATATCAGAAAGTGAATTCACAAACAACATCAGCATCAGAAAAACCTTAAGAAGAAGATGCCCAAATAACTGAGTAAGGGAGGACTTGCATCAATTACATACTTTCCATATTAGTATAAGGGTGTGGGGTTTATAAAATAGATTAAGGAGACAAGGAAGGAATTTTTTATACCTGGAATTCAATTCCTTGCCAGTCTAGTAGACGTCGCACTGAAATAGAGAAACTATGAACTTTAGTTTTACTGAAACCCTATGAAGTTTAGTTTTACTAAAACCGTTTCTTGCATACCAATGGAAAAAGCACTGGAGGAACGAGAAGATACAATTTCCTTACTTGAATGGAACAAGTGTTAAAACCCAGTAATCAGATAGACCTTGCACTATGCCACTCTGGCCGTCAATGTTGGGAGAAAACGTAATAAGAGTTAACCGATTATCTCTTAAAACCATAATGTAAGAAAATTGAAACCAAAATGTGTAACCTTTTGATGTACCTACTCAAGACTAACAGGACCCATATTTTATGGAGAGAAATTAGGGTTAGCTATAGAGCTTCGCCATGGGATGAGATAAAGGGAGTGAGTGGTGGTGAGGATATGGTAGGGTGTAGTTACCCCATAACCACCATGTTTTCTAGTGACCATCATATCAAAACCCTATCAAACCAATAATAGAGATTACTACAAGTTTCATCTACCAGTGGAGTGCGACGATAAGGTTGTGCAAGACAACTGGAGTTTCTAGAGAGTTCCACTGTCCCCAAGGTTCGCTCAGTAGCCTTATTGAAAGACCATATGACCGCAATTGGAGTTGGTAACATAGGTGAGACAATATAATATGTATTACATCATAAGTTCATAAGGTTGAAGTCTCGAGCTATATCACTACATAAACTTCATACATAAGGTTGAAGTATCGAGCTATATCACTACATAAACTTCATACGTAGCAAGGGAGTATGTGCACACATTATACCATGAGAAATCTAAATTAAGCGCCCATGGTAATAAAATTTAATAATATGTGCAATAATATCAATCTTTTGATATATCAAAAAAAGTGGATTACAATTTTTATATGAAATTATTTGTATGATGTAAAATAATTATAGCTTTAGCGAGTGAGTAAAAAAAATATAGGGGTTACTTGTCTATGCTGCTTGTTTATATTTTATGTATATTTTGTTTTTATATAATTTTATTATTATCATTATTTATTAATTAAATTTAACTATGATATTTTGAAGTGTTATAATTACAAATATGAATTATTATTATTTAAATTTATTAAATTTGATGTATATTATGAGATTTTTTCTAAATAATATTTACAAATTTTATTTATATAAACAAAATTTCAATATAATAAATTGAATTGAAATAATTTATTACTACTATAACATTTCCCCATACTAAATTATACAATGTTCTTAAATAGAAATATATTACACTAAAATTGTAATTCTTATTGTTTACATAATACTTCATATTATGTGTGATTACTAATTGAACTACTAAATAAACTTGTGAAAACATTACAAATTTAAAAAAATAAAAAATAAAAAATAAAATAATTATAACTTTTTAATTAGATATATTTTTATTCATTCAATTTTCTAGTTAATGTTTTTATTTGAATGAAAATTAAATTTCCATATAATAAGAAAAAAATAAAGTCAAAGAAAAAAGAGTGGAATTTCTTTTTTTTTTTTAAATATTGGAATGATTTACAACCATTTGTTAAAAAAAATTTAAACTAAACCCATCAATGCATTTACTCATATTCTTGCTAATAATTCAAATTTATTAGTTTTTTATTATATTAATTACATAAATATTCTTAACAAAAGTTATGTTATAAATTTTGTCTTCAAATTTATCTTCTTAACCTTTCCAATTATGACATGTAAATTATTAGCACCCTAAGGAACCTCTCCATCCTCTTTCATATAATACTTAAACCCATTATTTATGTTTCTAATTTCATCTTAGAGACTCTTACTCTACTAATAATGTGTCATATGTGTATTTTTTCTTTTTAATATTAATATTATTTTTTGTTAAGATTTGAACTTTGAGTTTTATTTATAAGGATTTGAACTATAGCATTTTGAATTTTATTATTTATATAATTTTTTTTATATTATGGCAGTTACCAATTGAATTATTAAATAAATTTATCAAAAAATTACAAATTTAAATAAAAATAAAATTATGATTTTTTAATTGTTATAATAAATATATTTTATTTTATAGATTTTCAAAAAAAAGTTCTCTTTAACTTTTTTCTTTAAATAGAAATTAAGTTTTTATGTAATGACAAGAATATTGAAATTAAACAAAAAAAATAATTATCTAAAATTTTTCAATAATTTACAACCATTTGTAAAAAATAATTTAAATAAACACTCGTAATACTCAAATTTATTAATATTTCGTTATATCAATTATATAAATATTCATAACAAAAATTATGTTGTAAGTTTTGCCTTCAACCTTACCCTTTCCAACTATGACATATGCATTATTAACACCATAAGGAACCTCTCCATCATCTTTCATATAGTGCATCAACCCATTATTTATGTTTTTAATTTTATCTTAGAGACTCTTGCTATACTAATAATGTGTCATATTTTTTAACATTGACTACATGGTATTCAAATTAGTTTCATGTGTTTTAATTATTTAAATAAAATGTTTTTATTAAGATTATGAAAATGAAAAATAAAAAATTTATTTAGAGGAAAATTGGATTAATGATATAAATTTAGACATTATCTAATCAAAGTATTTTATTTATATAAAGTTATAAAAATAGGTTGGTTGTGTCAAACATTGACATATATGGACATGAAGAGGCAAAAAAGACTACTAATGTTGCAAGCAAAAAGCACTAAGTCATAAAAACAACTAGGCATTCGAGCATTTGTGGGAGCTAGCTTGAATAACTATCATTACCTACTCTGAGTGGCTAGATAACATGCATGCTAATTATCCTCACCATCTAATTCCACGTCAGGAGAAATGAAGGATGGAATTCATTTCAAAAATATCTAGCCACTCAGAGTAGGTAATGATAGTTATCTAGCCACTCAGAGTAGGAAATGATACTTATTCTAGAACCACTCCACAACAAGGATGGAATTCATTTCAAAATTATGGTTTAGTGAGCTTAATAGATCTATGATTTGGGAAAGTAACCTTCCTTCATGGCTCTTTTTGGTAAGTTACCATGTATGCTTATGTATCTCTTTATAGTTTTATCCTATTTCATAGTGATATGTTATCATTTTATGTCCCCTCAAAATCCCCCAACTCCCTATGCCTAAGTTCTCCACTACTGTTCCTATATCCCAGTCCTTTGAACTCTTATTCCTTCTCTAGCTTTAAATCTTGCACTCGTCCTTGTCCCTTCAAGCACTTTACCATCTACTAGATGTTTGCAATTCAAAGAGCTCTATTTTTCACTCCTCCAATTGAAGTTCTCATCTACATTCCCATTCCTAATTCAAATCCCACCATGCCTTGTTGTGGTTGCTCCTATACTCATTCAAGAAGTAGAGGAAAAAGGGATATGTGTCACACATGAGCCCAAGCCAACATAGAAGATTCAGTAGCCTACTATTGGGAGCATGTGCCTCTTGAGAATCTAGAGAAGAGATTAAAGTGATCGAACAAGAGGCTGACATTGAATGTCAATTCCTCTCATATATTAAAGTTGAAGAGAATGTCAAGTAGTCGATTTTAGACATCAGAGACATGCAAAATGAAGGATCAAAGCCTATTCTAGCCTATGCTAGTACAGCTAATGCTGGAAAAACACCCTTTGGAATCAAATGACATACTACCACACGACTTATCATTGAGAAATAAAACATCTTACTGCTTATAAGGGTTGAGGGTGACAATATTTCATCTATGTATGTTCATGCAACTCCTAGTGTGTATCTTACTAAAGTTTTGGTGTGATTCAATGAATTTTTCCAGTAGTATATGAAAAAGTAATCAAATGGTTGAAATTAACACTAAGGAAATTTTCATGGTTGTAAAACATCTAATGTTATAAAGGTTCTAAGTTTCAATGTTTCATGTTAAGGTGTTAATGCAACTTTGGAGTCATAATGCCTTCAATCTCCAATGTTTATTTCTTGTAGTGGATCCACATATACTTTGTAAGAAAAAATTAAAATAATACAATGTAAATACTTGAAAAGAAACTGGTTTCAAATATTTGTCCTCAATTAAGAATACACAAAAAAAAATTGTTAATATGGAATTAGTTTTGTCCTATAAATGAAACCCCTCTACACAATAATTTATCTAACACTACATTTGCACTCATATAATAATAATATTTAACAATATGACCACTTATAATATAAAACACATAAAAAAAGATATATTAACATAATATTATAACATTTAAATAATCAATATACATTATGAAATATATATATATATATATATATATATATTTTCAAAAGTGTATATAGCAGATACATATATTAATAAAAAATGATAATACACACAATATACAAACGTGTACCAAACAATATATATGCATATAACAACAATGTAACAGTTAACATGACAAGGAAAAATTATTATGTAATGATAATTAACCTAATAACAAAACACAATGACAACAACGGAAATAAAACACACTTATATCCACATTACACAGCACAAAACGTAAAAAAATATAGTGCACCAATATTATGATAGGAACAAAGATATGGCTTGTTGCAATGTTAAAGGAATATTAATGGCTAAAATAAATGTGTTCGATACCAGAGAAAAGGAATGCATGAATGTTAAAGTGATGTAGAATGACTGTGGCTCGAGGAAAGTAAATGAACATATGTTGAAGTGTTATCACTTGCCAAAGGTAGAATAAGAAATAAGCAGTTGGAGTACGTGACAAAAAAAAAGCATCAAGCAAGGAAAATAACAAAGATTACAGGTGCTCTTCTACCAGAGGACTGATCTCATTAATTTATAATGAAATTGTAAAATTAAAACAATGTAAAACTGGAATTAAATAACAAGCAATCAGAGAACGAAATAATAGTCTACGCTAAAAATAAAAGGCTAGGGCAATACGTAGATTGACGGGACCTTCCCAACATGGACAACACTCCTAGAGAGATTAACTCATCTCGTAATAACCAATGCACGAAGTTATACGCAACTGCAGTAGAAATCAATTCTTCATTTAAAAATCAAGCTTTAGCTCTACAATCATGCAACAAAAAAATTTCTATCCACATGATGATGGCCTCCTCTTACAATCATTACATTTATTGACGGGCACATCGTGCCTCAAACTTCAATAAATTTCTTGTGTGCATTGATCCCATATTCTCATCGATGAGATATGTCAATTATGCCCTATTCTATTGGATCAAATATACACACAAAGAAATAGTTACAAAACTGTGGATCCTTACACCAATTTGGATCGATCCAGTAGCAAAACAGTGTATTTTTTGCAAATGTTTGGATCGATCTAGTAGCACAACAATGTATTATTTGCCAATTACATGTGTACAAGAGAGAAAGAAAGCAACTTTATATTTTGATCCAAAAAAATGTTTATTGATAGAAACAATCTCAAACCTACTCTCTTCATAAACCACGTGGTGGTTCTAGTGTTCGATTCATGGAGGCATGTCAACAACCTGAAGTCAGGTGCGGCAGCAGGAAAAGAGCATCATGAGCGATAGTGGATGGTATGTCAGCAGCAATATGGACTTGGCATTCTTATATTTTTTATTTTTATTTTAGACCTAACATGTATCAATGGTTCTTTACTTAGATATGCAATAATGACTTCATCCTCTTTTTTAAAACATTTATATAATTTAAGAATGTTTCTCCACTATGAATGTTGTTTTGTCTGTCTACTTGTATATCATATATTTCCTTTTCATTGCATTTTCTTACCATCAGAGTATAGATTTAATCATGAATTGTTGAGTGAAAATTGAAGGTTTGCTTCGTAGTTGTGATGGTACATTCTAAGTACTGATAATGTGTAGTGGAGTGTGCAATGTGTAGCGGAGTGTGCAATGGGTAATAGAGATTATGCATATTTTCCAAATTCTTAGTAAATTAAAGAGATTTATACTTGTTTTAACCCAAGTTACCTTTTCTTTGAATGTTAATGTCTTACATGATGGAATGAATGACTTATCGCACATTAACTGAAGATTGAAAATGAGTTGGAGCAAGGTTGAGAACTACTAAAACTCTTAGAGATAAGACTGAAACTAATGAGAGATGAATTTGTTGAAGGATTCTTATTTAAATCATGTTGAAGGAAGGAAAAAAACTTGGCTTAGATGAAATGATGGTTGTGAATATGTTGAAAAGAAAATCTAAAGATTTGTAAGGTATCTAAATATTTCCCCCAATCCCAAGGGTTTTCTTTTCCCCATCCATACTACTTAAGAGTGAGTGAGAGTCATTTATTGGATAGGCTACTACAACCAAAACAAGTGCTGCAATCTTTTGTTGATACCATGAAATCATGTAGTCTTCAACTTTTATCCATAGCTAAGGTACAATTCTCATCATGTGAATAAATTTGTGAGTGTCAAAAATGAAGAGAAATCATTGGATTATCGATCTTTAAGGTATGCCATTAACCAATGTGAAGCAACTCATGTTTGATGACAATGAGTGCTAAAATACCTTAGTACATCTTGACAATTACAAATAAATGTGTGGATGTCGAGTCAGCTATAAGATTCATCAATTAAGAGGTGTTGATGAATCCCCTTGATTAACAACAAGGAGATCTACCATTGATGAATGTAGATCCCACGACACAATGAAATCTCTAACGTTGACCCCATATGATATGTTGGAGTTGATGTTTTAAGGTTTTTTAGAAGGTGGGCCTTAATGAATCTGACATAAACCTACGCAAGTAAAAAATATAAATGAAGAATACAATATAAGATTTGACCAAACATAAACGTACATAACTTATTATGAATATTTCCCACCAAGGGTCCTAGTTTTAAAACATGTTTCATGTCTAGTTGTGCGAGTTACTTTAATAGACTTTTTTTATATTTACTATTTTATTTATGTATTTATTACATCATCCTATTAGTCATGAAAAAGGAAACCCTTTTCTCAAGTATAGGAGTACTTCCAGTGAAGCCATGTGTGTAACAAAATAACAAATGTACTCATACATAGGCTTGAAATGTAGCCTTCAATGTATATTGAAGCATGAGAAGCCAACTACTTTGGCTTATACAATGAGAAGATTTTTCAGGAAGAGAGTGGTACTCGGCTTTAATGGTCATCTTGAACCAATATCATAATGATGTTCTTTGCTCTCTTTCTCATCTAGTCCACTTTGTATGTCCTCCTCTAGCGTGACGTATAGATCTTATGTTATTGGATGGATGATCCCTTAGATGCATGGGAGATCTAATGGTAAGCATGTCAAAAACTCCTCGATCTTTGGTTCTAATGTTTTCTCTTTGTTAAATGTGGTCCATGACTCTTAAATCTCCTTAGTAGATTGGAAAGGATGAGGAGAGAAACATTTTGGATCTTCTTGTGGAGGTGGTTCATGACTATTTTGTTCCCCTATTGCTTCTTGGAGTATATGTATATTATTGATTGCTTCCAAGATGTTCTCTTCCTCATATGCAGAGAGGTTTATAGCTATTGCTAGAATTTATGAAAATTATTAGAGTAACATTCTTCAAACTCTCGATCAAATTTGATTTGCTCTTACTAGTTGTTTATCCATGTTTAGCACATGGATTAATATGTCAGGGGGAGGGGGCTATTTTAGAACCCAAATAACAATTGCTTAAGGAAATAAATGAAATATAGTGAAAGAAAACAATTTCAAAGAAAAATCGTCATGTACATGGATGCCTTCATGTTACTAGACCTATTATCATCAATTATATCTTCATCATGAGCTACCTTATTCCTTTCCATGAATCAAGCTAAAAAAAGCACACTTACATAAAAATCTACTAAACCATATGATGAAGCTTTGGAGAAACCCAATAAAGTGGATCCAGCATGCTAGGACCCTTTTCAAATATTTCTAAATAGGGATGTCTTTGATTTTTATTGTTTCTCCTCCCTTAAGTCAAAGTATTACTAGATCAAGAAAATAACTAATTCTTTAATCCCTTTTTAGCACCTCCTTTATAATGATGCCAAAAATGTTGGGAAAATATATGTTTTATATTACCAACATTAAATTATAAAATAGGATTTGTAAACATAGAGATGCAAGCACATGAAATGAATTATTAGAGATTATTTTAACCTATGCTAACAACTAATGCCAACTAAACACACTTTGGAATAAAATGAGTACCACAGTAGTTGTCACTAGTAATTAAAACATCTTAACGCTTATAAGGGCTCATGGTTACAATTTGTCATGTATGTATGTTCATGCAACTCGTCGTGCATAGTTTACTAAGGTTTCATTGTCCTTCAATGAATTCTTCCTAGAGTAAATGACAAACTAATGAGATCGTTGAAATTAACACTAAGTAAACCACCATTGTGTTGTAGAACATTAGGGTGTTCATGCAACTTTGTGGGAGTATCTTATCGTTGTCTTCAACCTTTAGTGATTATTTCCTACAGTAGAACCACACATACATTACAAGAAAGAAAATTCATGTAATACCTCCAGTGATTATTTCGTATAGTGGATCTTGATAGAGTATAGAGAAGCACAGAAAAACATTAACAGAGGTAGCAAAATGTAAAACAGTGTAGGAGACAACATAATTTCAGGAGACAGAGAGAAAACCAGAATACATTACTAATGGAGAATGAAATCACATCACATCAGAGGCCTTGGCCTTTCGCTTTCCTTTCTCGGGCTGAGAAAATACAAATTTATAGAGGTTAAAGGAGGATCTAGGATCCTGCATGTGATTTAGATGAAGATCTAGAAACAAATGGCGGTGTGGTAGGTTCAACATGAGTTTGGTGGTGATGGTTGGGATGGCAGAGTGTTGGGTATTCGGTGTCAGCATTAGCACAATGTGCATTGGTTTGGCTTCACACTTAAGATTCTCCCACATGAATCCAAATAAGAGTCATGAATCAAGTCAAACCGAGTCCTACCATGCCTCTACATAACTCATGTTTATTTCTTAGTAGAATCTTAGTGAGCATATCAACAGGTTCCTATCTATATGGATATTTTCCAAGGATAACCATTCTTCCTCCAACACATACCAGATCCAATGGTACCTTAAGTCAATGTGCTTGGTTTTTGAGTGAAATGTTGGGTTTTTTTCTCAAGTGAATGGCACTTTGACTATCACAATATACCACATACTTGTCCTTCTTTATTCCTATCTCTCCTAGGAATCATTGCATCCACAACATCTGTTGGGAACAAGATCCCCCAAAGGGAATTTTTGGGGCTAAAGGCCCATGTTTGAGTCAAATTTTGTAATAAAATTGTAAAGACTCCTCATTTTGTGGTCGCGGAGCACGTAGGTATCATAAGTCATAAATGGTTGTTCGCCCTAAGTTTTGTAAAGTAAAGTGAGTTGTGAGAGACCTACTGATGGTCCGCAGACCATGGCATTGTATAAAAAGAGCTAAACTCTAAGTAGTTAGGAGAATAAAGAAGGTAAGAGAGTGATAGTTGTGAAGTAAGAAGTCAAAGTTCCACGTCATAGCGTAGGTAGAGGCTTTGTAGGTGAGTGCGCAGAGGCCTAGGGTAAAAGTCTGCAACTGAGTGCATGAACCACTGCAACTGTGTGCATAGGGTGGATGGAGTCTGTAATCACTTAGAAGACATCAATAAAGAGAAGTATTCTGCAATTTATGTGTCTTTGTTTCCATTAATGCTTCTTATCATTTTATGTATAAATTTCGTTTATAATGTTTATGCGATGCATGAATGTGTATGATTATGTTGGATAACTGAATGCATACAAGATTATATGTTATGTAGTGCTAACTGTGAGTGTCTAATAAGATAAGTAATTCATATACGTGGTATGATGCCTTATCAGCACTAAAGTGTCTAGATCAAGGGTGAGGGCTGCACGAAGGCCAGTCGTTCTATTTCACAGAGGTATTGAAGGGTGGAATAGAGGGCTTGTTTGACAAGCCCTAAAGTGAAGTGACCTGGGTGAAGGTAGCAATAAGAGGGAATTAGTTGATATCACCACCATCTCAAGGTGCGGAAACTTGGTTCTAGCATCTCCCCATACTGCTTCAGGTGAAACTTCGGTCCACGCTCTGTGGGCTAATGCCAAAAGGGCCAATAGTGTAGGGATTTGTTTGGCTAATTAACGCAGAACCTGGGTCAAGCCCCCTCAAGGAAAAACATGATCAAATAATTCTCGATCCATGGGTGTATGAGAGCTCAACAACTCAATTCTCAAAATGCCAAGTGTTTTTCGCTCAGCAGCTACTTGTAATTTATAGGGCATTTTGAATTCAAATCGAACTGTTCCCCCCAAATTTGGTCCATTAATGTTAGATTGGAGGTAGATTTTCAAGGATGTTAGGGTCCCACCCTAACCCCCTTATTCATGTCATGGGATCACGTCTTAGTCAAGAGTCAATAAAGCCCATATTAATATTTGAAGTGGTTAACCCAGTTAGTTGCAAATGGGACCACAATTAGTTGTAAATGGGCGGTAGTATTAAATAAAGGTTAAATGGGCGGTAGTATTAGATAGATGGTATTAATAAAACCCACGGTATTGGCCCGTGGTATTGCATGTAGGAGTCATATATAAAGGATAGAGACTCCCTGCGAGGAGCATTGTGTCTTGTTTTGTAATCGAGCTCTGCTCTATTGGAGGTTGCCCCCTCGAAGAGGCCTGTGAACATTTCTCTTTGAGTAATAAAATCTTTGCTATTCTGTGCTCTGGGTATATTTTCTTAACATATTCTGTGTTCTCGGTATTTTTCCGCGCATATTCTTGGTTCGGTATTGCTTTGCAGGTAAAGAAGCATAACACCAATACACAACCTTTAGCTCTGATAGCAATTTTTAATAAATTTACTGCATAACATAAATAATTACCGAGAATTACTGAGAGGAATAAATATAAAAATAACCAGCAATAACCATAAACACATGAACACACATGTTTATCTGGGAAAACCCCAAATCTGGGGAAAAACCCGATCATAATGAAATTTCATTTTCCTTGGCCAAAACCCCGGCCAATCCGGCCAAATGAGCCTTCAACGATCACCTCCAGGCCTTGCATTACAATGAAGTCCTTCCAGCCTTTTATAGGTTCCATTACATATAATACCACGAGCAAAATACCATGGGTGCGCAATACCATGTGCCCCAAAACCATCATTGTTTAACCTCCTTTGACTCTATCTGAGTCAAGTTTACTTAACAAGGGGAGGATTGTTGGGTATACGACCAAAGTCCCACATTGACTAGAAGTGGGGACGATCATGGGTATATAAGGATGGACAAATATCTCCATTGGTATGAGGCATTTTGGGGTAAGTCCAAAAGCAAATCCATGATGTCTTAGGCCCAAAGTGGACAATATCATACCATTGTGGAGATATGTGGTGTCCAAAGTCCTTACAGATATGCCACTAGATGCCCCTGTTGAGTAAGGACTACCCTAATAGCATAGTCAGAGGCATATGTATCGATCTCAAATGGTTGTTGCAAGTCTGGTAAAGTGAGAATTGGTGCAAAGCAAAGGCGATGTTTCAACTTTGAAAATGCCTTTTGTTGAGATTAAGACCAAAATATTTTTTCTCTCTCATCCCTTGGTGACTTGACTCAAGGGCTAAGTGATATGAGAGAATCCCAAAGCGAACCTATGGTAGAAATTGGCAAGACCTAGAAAGTTGCGGAGCTCTGTCAGAGTGGTTGGGGCTGGCCAATCCTAAATGAATTGGATCTTGGTTGGATCCACATGAACCTCCCATTCATCAATAATGTATCCCTGATACTGAACCCGTGTCATGCCAAAAAGTGCATTTCTCCAAATTGGCACACAACTTGTGTTGCCACAGTGTTTGGAGAACCTGTCGGATATGGCAGAGTTTCTCTTCCAAACTTTGGCTGAAGATCAATATGTCATCCATCAACCTCATGAAGGTTTCAGGAGCATTCGTCAACTTGAAAGGCATAACCAACCATTCGAAAAGGCCCTCCTTGGCTTTGAAGGTAGTCTTCCACACATCAGAGGGTTTGATTGGTACCTGGTGATTTCCGGACTTCAAGTCGATCTTGCTGAAATATTCCCCCCCTTGAGTTGGTCCAAAAGATCATCAATCCATGGGATCAGGTACCTATTCCGAACAATGATCTTATTCAGTGCCTAATAGTCAATATAGAGTCTCCAAGTCCCATCCTTCTTCTGTACCAACACGATCGAGCTTCTGCAGGGCGATGAACTCGATCAGATGTGACCTTTTTGCAATAGCTCTTGTATTTTCCTCTTGATTTCATCGTTCTTTAGAATGGAGTGACGATAAATTGTTCCATTGGACAACGACGCACATGTGGTCATATTGATGGAGTGCTTGACCTGACAGTGTAGAGGCACCCCTATGTGGGACGTGAATATGTCCTCGTACTCCTCCACGACCTTGTCCATCTGTTGTTGTCGTGTGGAGGGGCCTTGTCTGGAGGTCATGCCACCATCTTCTTCTTTCCCTGAGGGTGTATCATTAGGAAAACACATTTCCTAGTTTTTCTTACTGCATTTTTTTGCAGTAACCAAAGAGATGACGGTAGGTGGTGCTACCTTCGGTATCTTGTACAACTTATTTCCCAAAGTAACAATAACAGCACGAGGCCTTGATTCATACACAACATGACGCTTCCAAAAGTATGGTAGGCCTAATAATACAACATAAACATCAAGGGAGCAACATCACAAAAAACGTCGTTTAGTGCCTCAAAACGACTTTGGAAGTTTAGGACCCGAAAAAATGCCAAAAATAGTAAATTGTGCTACAAATAAGGAAACTGAAAAACTGAAAGAAACAATGGTGGGGGTCCAAGTGGAATACGTGGGTGGCAACCAATATCCACCTGGATCAATACCACATATGAAATAGTACATTTACACACGAAATACCAAGGAGAATGAACTCTTATTAATGAATGCATAAGCCATCCAGGTTTGGGACTTCCACATACCACTTGACCATAGATTGTCTGAACCAAATCTTTCTTTCATCCAATTACCCCCGTGCCATATTCCAAGCATGAATTTGGGACTCATAACCAAAACTCAACCAGGGCTTCCCGAGGCTACACCACATCACCCTCATCAATAGAACCAAGATTTACTGCAATCCTCACCGGATCACTTGGCCAAAACAAGCATGGATGCCGCCATAGTTTCTCCACCTACACTGCGAGGAATTTTCTTGTATCCTAGTCTTTAGGCTCTACCACAATCCACAGTTCGATGTAGGGATCACTATGACATAATCGAGACTCACCTTCCAGTCTTTAACATATATCCCACCATTCACCAATAAGGATTCCTAGGCCTTATCAAGGGCAACCAACCACCTCTAGGATTTACAGTATATCCTGCCATTCACCGGTTGAGGATTCCTGGGCCCACCAAGGCACACAATACCTGGCTTTAACACAACCCACAGTCTGTTTAAGGGATCACTAAGCCATGTGTTATTTCATTTAGAGATCCACCTCACTTAGCTTCGAATCCATCCGATAATCCAACTCAACCAAAACTTGAGAACCCCATCATACCATGGCTAGCCATAAATGGAAAGGCTAAGCTGAAAAACACTATCATACTTGGCAAAACCCATACCCATGACAAGAGGAGAACCAAATACACACATGCATAACCATACATGCCAAGACTATTAAGGAAACCATACATGCAACTCAATACCCATAAAGAATCCCACTGTAGCTGCTTGATATTTCTCTTCCTTTCTCGATGTTTACTCCCTCTTTCCTTCTTTTCTTTTCTTGATCCAATGCTGAAGTGTTCCAAGAAAAATCTAAGTGTCCAAGAGTGAGAGAGAGAGAATAGAGAGAGAGAGAGAGAGAGAGATCCAAAAATGAACTAACAAAAGCTACCAACAGATCCTCATAAGCCTTTTTATTAATGAGGCCTCTATTTTCTTCATTTTTCATTATTTTTCTTCATTTTCCTCCTCACATGCAACCTGTGACCTTTCACCTTTCTTTTCTCCTATTTTCCATTATTTTCATAAATAAATGCCAAATAATGCTGCATGCCTTTCTAAATCCTTCGCTATTGCCTTTGCCAATTTCCTTTAGCCATAATAACTTAAATGAACACCCACTAGGATGTTTTTCCCACCATTAATATTGGAACACATGTCCCATAACCATGGTTATTATTTTTCCTTTATTGACTTTTATTACATGGAATTTTCACCAGGTCTATTACAGAACCCTCCCCCTTGGGGGAACACCGTCCTTAGTGTTCAATGATAGCTATAAACCAACAAATTGTTGAAAGTAAAACATACTACCTATGGAGCTTTATAACACATCTCATTGCAGTACTTACAATGACCACCTGCTAAAACATGGCATACATACCGTTTACTGGGGCTTTATAACATAAATCATTACGATATTTACAATTGAAACACATATACACATATACACATTTTATTCAACCAACAAATAATCATACTGTCTATGGAGCTTTATAAATCCATCTTGATGCAATTTACAATAACATACACATATATAGATATGCACATTTTCTCAACCAACAAATAAAAGGATACAATTCCTGAATCCACAACAAGGGAATCTAGAAGCACACACCTCGACCCTCAAAAGTAGTACAAGGATTCACTTCCTTCCCAAGAATTTAATAGTCCACTACCAAAGTCAAAACTGTATCCAATGTCTAGCACTACAATCATGCACCACTTTTCCTCTTAGTGAACAGTTACCGACTCATTGTTCCTGGGAACACTCCCAATGTGAATTTGATTCCATCTAGCAAGGCTAATGACCAAAATAAATCCATTATCAACCTTCCCTTCTCTGCTACATAGTCCCTTGGGAAATATGGTCACCCCCTTCTATGTAGTCACACACCTTCCAAGTTTTGTAGGCATCTCCTTCTTTATTACATAGTCCCTTGGGCAACCCCTCCCTTGGAAATGTTTCCTTGCATCAGAAGGTCCAAAAACCAAGGCATATCTATGCCTCAAAACCATCATACCGGTCATAGCATGTTGATGGAAATAATTGGAGACTACTGGGTACCAGTTTCCCAAAATGGCCCTGCTCCCGAAGTGCTTTACTAACATACTACTACATGTTCCAATTCCTTTCACTATTGTTGCTAATTCTTGTAGTGAGTTTCAACCACCCAACTGGGCATTTTCATGCTTTCCTATACCAAGAACATAACTTCCATTAGATTTAAAATAAATTGAAATAAATTCAAATCATACCTCATTGTTGGCCCATCAATAAGGTACATTTTCACTTATGTTCACTTCCTATCACAACAAGTCAAACCAACTCTTCATCAAATCATCATGTATAAACATATCACATCTAGTTAGTTCAAAACACAACCATCATAGATCAAAATCATGAATCACATGCAATCATCATAAACAAAAATCATAGATAACATGTAACCATCATAAATTAGAATCATAGATCATATGCATATATAAAATTAAATAAAATACCGATACTTATCCTTTGTCCTTTCCGTATGCACACCGGATTGGTTGCCACACCCGACAAACACCCAGTTCCTTCTCTTCACCCATGTACACATACACATAGTGTGCATCACACACATACAACCACACACAACGTAAAACACCACACATTACATACACCCACACTCGACACAAAAAAAAAACATATACACCTACATCTGGTGTACAACACAATACATATACATACACAAAGTACAACACAACGAATACACACGTCACAATACGACGACTGCACAATGCACATACATAGTATCGCATGCTTGCAACACAACATGTATAACATGCACATAATACCACATCTACAACAGTACCATATGTATAACATGTACACAGTACCATATGTACAGAGCACCACTTGCACAACGTGTGCACAACCTCACATGTACATGACACCACCTGCACAATGTGTACATAATGCCACATGTACACTACACCACCTATACAACATGTACACAACACCACATGCACGACATGTAAACGACACCACATGTTCACAACGCCACACACATGACATGTACACAACCACATGTACAACATGTACACGACACGACATGCACACAACACCACATGTAAAATCATACACACAACATCCTATGCACATAGCACCACATGTACAACATGCATACAACACCACATGTACATAGCATTTCATACACAACATGTACATAACACCATATGTACACAACACCACATATCCAACATGTGCACAACACCATATGCACACAACACCACATATCCATCATGTGCACAGTACAATATGTACATAGCCACCGCATGTCCAACATGTACATAACACCATCTATACCCCGAACTACATATGCAATATACACACAACACCATATATATACAACAGGGACACAACAACATAGGTAAAATTACTGAACATACAATATGCACAACATATACACAATAATAGTATTGCACATCCAAAACCACACTGTCTCTACCCAACAACCTTGTTTCTAGTGTCTATCTGCCATCCATGCTTATCTTAGCATGCCGCAGATCAGACTGTTTTCATTATGCTGATGCATCTCTCATCATTACCTATCCAAAACATAGGCATAATATAATCACATAATATCAACTCATATCCACATGATACTGACCTCATAGATTTTCCAGAGATATTCTTCCCAGTTGATTCCCCATAAGATTAGGAACCTCTTTCATGCCATTCACCTGCATAAGCAATCATTCCTCCACAAGAATGATTCCTAACAACCCTGTCAGACAGCAACATAGATACATAAATCTATATACATATAAACCTTAGCATAAAATTATCACGATCCTTGACAACATGACATATATACATACATGTATACATATATAGACATCAACATATTCATGATCACAACATAATTACAAGATATCACAGGGTAAAGGTTAAGAGAACTTCCTTTATCCATGCATCACATGCACAACATCGAGAACAACAGTTCCCAACATAGCTAAGGCATCTAACACCTCAAATCCCTTTAATTTACCTTTATCATGACTTTCCTACCACTGTCCATTTACACCAATGGATCCAATTGGTTGTCATTCTCTTGCCTTCATCTTGCCTTATACACGCACCAAGCTTCATCTGGGTCTTACATTACTTGTTGGGTTTCATCTAGATCTTCCTGAACTCCATTAAATTTCCTCCTTCCCAACCAATTCCCAAGGCCCTCAACACATAAAAGGAAAGAACAAGAAACAAAAAAGAAGAAAACCATGAAAACCAATAGAAATATGACACCATAAACAAAGTGGCAAGGGATTATACCAAACACAATTAAGATTGCAATTCAAGCATAAATAAATCACAAAAGGATGAAAGCACAAGACTCTCAACAAACACCATGATTCAATCCCCATGGGTTACCAATTCCTCCAAGGAAAATTTAGCTCGAGCCTTCTTCAAGATCTCATGGTAGTCTCATTCATTGCAATTCCCTCTATCATACTACCCTAAAGACATAACTTCCATTTCATAAATAAACATAACAATACAATGGTTACCTTACCTTGTTGTGCCAAGCACGCTTCCTTGTAACTAAACACATACATTTCTCAAGGAACTCCATTTCCTTGATGAATCCAGCTATAAATGGAAGCCAAATGTTATACCTGTCAAATACATGTCCATGAATATAGCACATATCCATATAATTTCAGACAAGATTAGGATTAAGAAGACTTCCTGTATTCAAAGCATTCATTCGTTTGGAATTACAGTTTCCAAACATAGCCAAATGGATTCTCACCCAATTCCTTTCTTTTAACTTTTTACCTTGTTGAAATCGAGTCTTACTATGTATTGTCACATCACCTAATTGTTAATTATATAAACACATCAACTATTACCTTGTCACACTAATACCAAGCATGTTGCCCTGCAACTACTCACACATGTTACAAAAATCAAGACAACATATCTATTATTTTAAATCAACCTTTACTAATTCTAACAACCATGTCACAATCAACAATCAACTCACAATCATTAATCACAATAATACAACTAGCACCCTGTTACACTCAAGTACATATCAACTATCTCAACACTTATTGTGTTAGCATGATCATCTTAAAACAAGATCATTTATTCATGCAATATTATAGATAGAAACTTATATCATGTTACTAATCAAACATTCAAACATCATATAGATGACATAATAGACAAAAAACACTCAAACACCAAATAGACGACATAATCAAACATTCAAGCACCAAGTAGACGACATAAGCAAACTCATACCTTAATATATCTCAGGGGAGGCTATATTGTCCACACAATCAATTTAGATTAACATGGTATAACTTCACAAACACATCAACTCAAACATAAATAAGGTCATGATACCCATAACAGTAACTAGCGAACATGTTCACATCATAAGCTCATAAACAATTTCCATTCATGCATAACAATCACATATGCATAGTTAGTCGAGATTGGTACAACACAATATCACAAATATATTGACTCATACCTGAATGTCATAACCATGATCATTTGCATAGGTCAATCCAAATTAGCACAAAACATAATAACATCAAGACCTCAACTGCAATGACCATAACCATCAAGCATATGACTACAATGCATGCAACATCAAGTTACTATCATTCATGACTATTTGACACTATTGAGCATAAGACTACACTAATCAACTATCATTTATCATACATGTAACCATAATAATGGAATTAAAAGCATATAAGTAACCCTAATTCTTATAACAACCATTAACCATATACCTTCATGCCAAATATAAAAACCTATATGATGATTATCTCTTACCCTGAAGTCTAGTGCTACAACCTCTCTTTGATGATATGCATCTCCTGCTCTATCTCAACCAACACATTAGCAACATAACAACCGAAAAAATCATGATGACACAAACTACATACATGACCTCACAATACATGTTTGACCTACTATACATGCATAACTGTAACCATGACAATGAATGCATAACAACATACAAACACTGACATGCATAACAAATACATATACATCCGACATGATTTCATGACTAACACATCCCAACAACAACATCATCAACTCCTACATGGAAACACAATTGCAAAAATGACCATCACCATGCATACACATCAAGCACATATACAACCTACATGCATGCATGACAACACATTCCACCCATCCAGTCCAAGTGTTGAACCATGCTTTGATACCACTCTATAACACCCTCCTCCAATATTTACCCAATCTAACTGGTCCACCAGGGTAAACATGTGACAAAGAGTTACTATGATATGATTCAACTCCCTAAGTGCTGTTAAGGAAGTGGAACCGACGAACCAACACCTTACAGACCTCCCTCAGGTGCTACAAGACTCCGCAAGCTAATCTACCACTCCAGGTGCCCAACCCCTGAGTTAACCTAGCCTCTAAATTAATTAAACCCCTAATAGCTCCCATGACATTGGAATGCATTCGACTAGGGCCCTCCAGTCACTCCCACAATGCATGCAAGGGATAGACTGCATTTTTTTCCAGCCAGTTTTGTGCCAAAGACTGTGAGATTTAAGCCACTTTTTCAGGGCTACTCTCCAGACCAATACTCAAAACTTGATGAGACTTTTCAAGATAATAAATGACACCAAGAAAAAGCCTCTAACATAAAACTTGATCAAGGACTTGACCTAACCAAGCCTGACCATGACAAACATTTCGTTGAACACATTTTTTACATGTAATCTACAGGTCGTAACAACAGATCTGAGCATAGGGGTCTCATACTTATCTGAGATTCATAAGGAAGCATTGATGCCTTGTCACCTTAGCTTCACTATAATCTATTAGGTCATATATTCATTGTTCAATCATTTATCAACTAAAACACAATGAGAGCCATGCATCATAAATGTCATAACACATGCTCCTAACCAACATATAACCAACATAAATAACAAGGATACAACAACCATAAATACCACATATGAACCAATACATTTACACATGAAATACCAAGGAGAAGGAACTCTTATTAATGAATTCATAAGCCAACCAGGTTTGGGACTTCCACGCACCACCTAACCATGTATGGGTTGAACCAAATATTTCTTTCAACCAATCACCCCCATGCCATATTCCAAGCATGAATGTGGGACTCATAACCAAAACTTAACCAAGGCTTATCGAGGCTTAACCACCTCACCCTCATCTATAGAACCAAGCTTTACTACAATCCTCACCAGATCACTAGGCCAAAACAAGCATGGATTCCATCGAAGTTTCTCCACCTACACTGTCAGAAATTTTCTTGTCTCCTAGTCTTTAGGCTTTAACACAATCCATAGTTCGATCCAGGGATCACTAGGCCATAATCAAGACATCACCCTCTAGGATTTACCATATATCACACCATTCACCAAAAAGTATTCCTAGGCTTGATCAAGGGCGGACACCTCTAGGATTTTCCGTATATCCCTCCATTCACCGGTCAAGGATTCTTAGGCTCACTGAGGCACACAATACATGGATTTACCGCAACCCACAATCTAGTTCAGGGGTCACTAGGCCAGTGGTTTTACTACAATCCATATTCCAGTTCAGGGATCACTAGAAAGATCCACCTCACTCAACTTCAAATCCATCCGGAAATCCAACTCAACCAAAAGATGAGAACCCCATCACACTATGGCTTTTCATAAATGGAAAGGCTAGGCTAAAAAAAACTGTCACACCTGGTAAAACCCATGCCCATGACAGTAAGAGAACCAAATGCAC
The DNA here is from genome assembly GCA_000404065.3 of Pinus taeda. NCBI lineage: Eukaryota > Viridiplantae > Streptophyta > Pinopsida > Pinales > Pinaceae > Pinus > Pinus taeda. Next base: position 159,887 of record APFE031290641.1, read on the forward strand.
CAATGCATAACCATGCATGCCAAAACTAGCAAGGAAACCATACATGCAACTCAATACCTGCAAAGAATCCCGCTGTAGCAACTTGATCCTACTCTTCCTTGCTTGATCTTTAATCCATCTTTCCTTCTTTGCTTTTCTTGATTCAATGCTGAAGTGTTCTAAGAAAAATCTAAGTTTCCAAGAGTTAGAGAGAGAGAGAATAGAGAGAGAGCTCCAAAACTGAACTGACAAAATTTACCAACTGATCCTCAAAAGCCTTTTTATTAATGAGGCCTATATTTTCTTCATTTTCCATTATTTTCCTTCATTTTCTTCCTCACATGCAACCTGTGACCTATCACCTTCCTTTTCTCATTTTTCCATTATTTTCATAAATAAATGCCAAATAATGGCACATGCCTTTCCAAAGTCTTTTCCAATTTCCTTTAGCCATAATAACCGAAATGAACACCCAGTAGGATGTTTTTCCCACCATTTAGCTTGGAATACATGTTCCATAACCCTGGTTATTATTTTTCCTTTATTAACTTTTATTACATGGAAGTTTCACCAGGGATGTTACACTCACCTCTATAATTTATTAGACAATAGTTGGATTACCCAAGAACTAGTATTTTGAAAGCTACTGCATGGCCTTATAGTAAACATCAAAGGAGCGCATCCATCCTCATCAAGATAATTGACTTCACAATATCATTTTAGAAGTTGACCTGGTGCTACGTTACCTTTCCCAATTGCATAAGGGAGAGATTTAAACTCCTCTTCCTTCAATGTGTTTTCTAGAATGGCATACAAGAGAACCCTCTTGATAAATTTATTACTTCCTAGGGCTTCTGAGATGATTATGGTTGTTACATCTATTTTATTAATCAATCTCAAATAAAGTCCAACAAAATCTAGGACTTTGATAACCTCAATATGACCCTCTATTGCAACAATTATGGCAACATATTATCTTTGCTTATCCTACTCACTTAAATAAATGGCATATTACTCGTTGAAGTTTATGAAGAACTACCATATTGACAAATATGGCCACAAAAAGAAGAGGAGAGAACACTTGAAAATCAATTGAATATATTTCCTGTCTTGCCTTTAGTGTATCTCAAATAATTTGGCAGATAAAATAAAAAGTATCACTTTGTTTTGTTGTGCTTATCACATTTTTCCCTTCCATATTTACTAGACTAGGATCAACCCCTGTAACCAGTAGCTCCCAGAAACATTGTTGATTATTAGTCCTTTCATATAACATCACTTCAGTTTCACCAATTTTTTTCTTACATTCAGATCACTTTTATTCTCTATGAACTATTTTAATATGATATCCCATCCTAGCATCCATTTGAAGAGGGTGGAATTCATGTCTATTCTTTATCCTTACACAAAAATCACCATTTGTACCAACATATAAAAGTGTAGCAACTTCCTGTGAGATGGGCTAAGGAATCGCATGACCAATAAATAGCTCTCTCTTGATGTTCACTATCTGGGCATGCATATTCAAGAAACATATTTAGGATTCGTTGCCTTTGTTTCATAGTATTCAAAAACAAACTATGCTTCATTATATAGCTCTTCTAGAATTTCTCCAACATTCAAGTCTTCGCTAGATTTTGTATCCCATGACCAAGCCCCAATTCCAACTTTACAACCTATCCTAGGACCTCTAACAAATAGATGACAATAGGAATTTACTAGCTCATGATAGTAGCAATGAAGGGTCTTCAGTCTATGTTTGCATGTAAAGATGACTTGGAAGAACACAACAACGATCTATCCATGAATCTACAGACACTCCATTATTGATTAATATGGAAAAAATCTTCACAAAACCTCAAATAGATGGCATACACAATGCATGTACAACTGCTTTATTCTTGATCATTAATGAACTGATTAATAATTCAACAACCTACATTTTCATATTCTCCAAAAATAATCAGGTGTGAGAATGTGTGGGCATTTTTAGTGAAGTAATACTTTCTTTTTTATTTTAGGAACTTAAAGCAATACAAACAATGGATCCTGTATTCATTTATTAAATTTTTTTAAATCCCATGAATAACCCATAGAAACCAGAGAAGATATTATTTCTTTTATTTCCTAGAGTATTATCTTCTTCCAAGTTGGTTATGTACTTCACAAATTTTCTTTCAACTATCCGAAGCCTTAACATAAATTGAAACAATTCTAATATGAAAACACTCGTTGAAACTTAAATTCCAAAAATGTGTGCAGGGATCCTTCAAAACACAACAGAAAAAGGAAATATGAATATATGAGTGAATACATTTCTTAAAAGTTGACTCATAGACTTTTAAATATGTTTTATAACACAAATAACGGGACATTGTATAAGCCATATAATATATGTCCTTTGGTTTATTCATAATAAAATTTGCACAAAAACTAAAATTTTCTTTTGATTTGTACCAAAATTATTATGATTGAAGATGCTATCAAGGTGCACTTCCATATGGGAGAATATTTTCTGAAGATTCGACAGATGAATCATAAATAACCCGGTGGAGTGTACAAAAGTAGAGAAATGACATGTCATGCATAAAAACCCTCCTATAGGAATGCCATGTTAAGTAATACAATAAAATGCAAAATAGACCACTAATAGGCTTCAACCCCTGTAAAAATTGGAAATTGCAGGAAGACTAAGGAAATAGTGCATTAGTACCACAATCATGAACAAACTGTGTTAGTAATATCGTCTACAATGGATCCGTAAATCCCAATGTGGGAGTGCACACAACTAGTATTTGGAAAAAGAATTGCAGAAGCCTCAACAACATGAAAAAATTCCCACCTAAAGTACACTAATATGTTGACATATGATGAGCCAATTCTTCCAGTAACTAGCATAAAATGCCATGAGGCACTGTGGCACTATAATTCTTAGAGGAGTGATGAATTCTCCCCCCCCGCCATAACTTTGAGATATAACTCCCTTTTTAAATAACTTATATTCTATGCTAGGCCTATTTGAATTGAGCTTTATTGCAATGTGACTCTTTTTGCAATAGTTTATCTACCATTTTAGAGGCATTTTGAAGTGCAACAGGATATGGATCTTCAAAGTATGCACTAATGCTATATTTTTTCGAAGTGCCATATTGATAATTAGAGAATTCAAATTTCTGTTTCTATATTAATCATGCATAGAATAGTTCCTTTCAACACCAACATTGACCTCATTTTCTCATTAAGTGCAAGGTACAATGTATCAATCCAAGCATAAGTAATAACAAGACTATTCCAATAACTATCCCAGAGACTATTCCCATTTTTATAGCTTCTTTCCCATAATAAAAATCATAACAAGCATTTTATTTTTGATCCCATCAACACTAATATTTGTTTTTTCAAAACCTTCTTTAATATTTATGCCCAATGATTTTTTTTTCCTTTATACCATTTGACAAATTGGACACTTTCACAATATCTGATATGCTTTTTTCCTTTAATTCCATAATAATTAATCCAATTGATGGTTGTACTCTTGCTTCAACTAGAAGGATATCATGTTTCAATTCACGTTGCATAATGAAAATGATTGAAATTCCATGCCATCTTCTAGATTCTTTCACCTTGCTTGTAGTTCCCTTGGAACTTTGATCACTATCCAAATTTTGAGTTACTTGCTAAGACTGGGGGGAATGAGAACTCAAGAGTGTTAGAGCCTAGATTGACCTTAGGCTGAAGGGAGGAAATTCTAGGGTAACCACAAACCAAGCTTAACCTGTTAGCTAGCCCTACCAGGTCGGGAGAGGGCTCTCTCCTTATAAATCTCAGTCAAGATGACTGGATCATGAACAATATTTTATGCTAGGTATAGCAGCTCAAGGGTTTTTATTGATTTTGTTGGTTTTTGCTAGATTAGATGGAGCTGGGCAATTTAGGTTTGGGAAATTAGGTCAGAATGCAGGGTGTTTTATGGGGAAAGGTAGGTATAGGCTTTAGCACTTGAAATTGAGTGAGGTGAGATGTCTAAGACTGGTGAGGAGCTGAGGAGGGCATATAACGATCATGTATCCTTCTCAAACAACAGAAAAGATAGAATACTGAATGATTTCCCAAGGTAGAGCGTTGTAAACAATGAATTCTACCTATATTTCTTGATATCATTCAGTTAGAAGCAATGAAATAGATGATGGCATACATAAAACATGTAAACAACTGATAAAAAATAAGAAACTATGCAAAAGCACAATACCACAGGAATCCCATAAAAATAGCTGCAACTCCTATTAATTTCCTTGCCAAACTACTTACAATGATGCACAATATAGTTTCGATCATCCAAGTGAATCCAACCCCTGCAAATGAGAAAGAAAATACATAATATAGACATTACAATCCCTCATCCTAACCCTCAGGGGTCGAAACCATGAGAAGAGGAGCTGTTTCAACCATTTCTAAACAAGCCCAGGAATATAGGCAGTCAAACAACTTGCTTCTATAAGTAGGGAAACTGATTCATTTGCCTCAAAACCATCTCTAACTAATGAATCTACCCTCTAACACTATTGTACCATAACATTTACATGCCATGTCATCAATTACATCAGTGAAATCAGACATGAGGAGAGAGAAGTCAAATTTACAGTCAAAATAGGCAAATTTGAGTTTCCTGGGTAAAATGGTCCTAAACGCAACGCCACTGGTCCTGAGCGTAGTGCCACTTTCCACCTGATTTTGAAGGCCTTCCCCTTAGCCAAATTGAGCCCATGATAGCTCAATGGAAATTTTTTCAAGTCTAGTTTCTGTAACACCTAGAAGTTTTCCATTTGGATGTCATTTGCCCCCTAACAACTTGAATCTCCCGAGACTGCTTCTATGTGTCCAAAAAGAGGCAGAGAGGTCATTTTTTAGTAGTTTTTGGAACTTTTGGTGGACCATATCTGCTCCAAAAATTTTGAAACCTTCTAGGGTATATGTCCTCATCATGCTAAATCCAAATATGTCAACTTTTCCTCCAATGGATTCCCCAGGAAGAAGCGCAACGCCGCTGGCACTGCGCTCCTGGGCAAATTTCTGTGTTATAAATTACAAAATTCCAAAAATGCAAAAGAATTCCGAAATTTGCCCAAATTTGGCATGGAACACCACCATCAGCTGCTTTGATGGACTAGGGAGGCTTTAGCCAACATTCTCAATCTATCTTGCTTCTTTTTTCCTTCCAAAGCTTCCTTAGCCTTGCCTTCAATTTTCTAATCCTCATGTTACAGATTTTGTTGCAGGTCATGTAATGGTAGGCCATGTGTCGGAGAATTTTCTTATCCATGTTGGCCTTCTCAATTAGTCTTTCAAGATGTATGTTGACCCTCTCAAGCCAAGTTTCCCTATCATTTTCAATCTCTTGCTCAATAGGAGTAAATGTGACATGAGCCTCTTTAGCCATTTGCCTGTTTGCTTTGATCATTTGCAGCTCCATGAGGAATTGCTTGTCACTCAATTGTTTGTTTTCCTATTCTAAATATTTGATGATGAACTTGGCTCTCTCTAATTTGTCCACCAAAGCTTGTATTTGAGCCTCCCTTTCTTGAATGACGATGCCCCTGACAGTTTCTTCATCATGAGCTTCCAAGTTAATGATGCCAAATCCATGATGAGTAAAGTGCTGCTGTGGCTCCTCATGCTCAATCAGGTCAAAATCTCTTTCCTCCTCATCACCAAGATCTTCCCCCTACACTTTCTCCTTGCCTTTGGTCAACTGCTCAACCTGTACCTGTTTTTTTGATGTAGAAGGCAAAGCCCCTTCCACACCTTGTGGAGATAACATTTGCCTGTGGACTGATGATGAAGGCAAGGCGCCTTCCACACCTTGTGGAGCAAACACTTTCCTAGCAGCTACAAAAAGTCTCCTTGTGCCATTCTGATATGTTAAGTACACTAGCACCTTAGCAGTTTTGGTTTCCTTGAACTCTTCCCTTGTTTCCACATGGCTATAAGGCCCACCTTCTTCTTGATGCATTGGTGAAGGGATCTGTGGACCTTTGAACATCTCATGAGCAATGAAAGTCTCCCAAGGAATGTTAAGAAGACTGATATGGTGAAGAACAATGATTTTGATTAAGGAGTAAGGTAGATGTTGTTCAACTGCTGAGGGTATGGCTTCTTCTGCACAAGGTAAGCTATCTTGTCAATGTTTCTAAACAAGAAGTATGGGAGGTTCATCAACTTTACCCTGGTGATGTGCATGAGGAGTCTGATATGGTAAGCATACAACCAGGAGAATCTTCCTTCACAAGTAAAATATTTGATGATAATCCTCATCAAAGGAACATACTTGCTTTCCAAAAGCTTAAAGGGGAACAACCTCTTAACCTTTCTCCTGAACTAAGCTCTGACGTAAGGTTCATAATAATGCTCATCAAGGTCTAAGCCCTTGTACCATTTCTCACCCACATTAGGGATTCTAGTGGCCTCTGAAATGATAGCTGGTGATATTTTGAAGGTTACCCTGGCAAGTGTCACCTCATTGTTATGTAAATGAGCCACAAAAATTCTGGCCAACTCATGGTGAAATTGAGCTCTTTCCACTAGTTCACAGAATTCAAAACATCCTTGGTGCCTAAAACAAGAGACTGCAAGTGGGCAAGCTTTCAATTCTCTCAAACGGGTGGGCTCCTCTCTGATGATTTTTCCTCATTTATGAGGCTTCATCTATTGCCTGTGCCTCTCCACAGAGCTGTCATTGAATGTTTCCTCCTCATATTCAAAGTCACTGTCTCTATCCATGTTTCCCTTAGTTTGCACAGTATGATAATGTATGGATGGTGCTATGGGAAATGACTTGGAGGAATGGGTGTAAATGAAGGTGTGGGAAAAATGTATGAGGGAGGGGGTTTGGGGAAGTGATAAGTGAGTGATAGAGTGTGATAGCAGTGATGGAATAAGGGTTTTAGCTTATGAAGTCAATAGTAGGAAAACTAGTGTTTTATAATAGAGATTAGGGTTTTAATTTTGAGGATGAAAAACCAAGAAAATTTTCACATGTGCACACTAAGCAACAAGTGGAGTGATAGTACTTACTTGGTAAGAGCAAATATGGAAGAAATTTGGAAGCTTGGAGTGTTTTTGGGCTTTGCTAGTCAAAGCGCAGTGCCACCCTACAGGAGCGCAACGTCGGTCCAGGGGCACAGTGCCTGTGTTAATTTACACTGTGTGAAAATGCCAGGAGCGCAACGCTGGGCTAGATGTGCAGCGTCGAGCTAAAACCTCCAGAAGCTTAGCGCTGAGCTAAAACCTCCAGAAGCACAACGCTTTCCCCTATTTTGCTCAAGGATGCTTAGAAATCATTTTTTCCTCTCTCCTTGGCTCTTTGATTTTGAAAAATGACACAATGGCATGAAAAAGGAAGAAAATGAGTTTATATATGATCACATTTTGATTTTTTTCTTTTGAAAACCCATCTTTGTAATGTCTCTTTGTCTCTTTCAATACTTTGTTTTTCAAGTTTATTCTCTTTTTCTTGCAAGTGGACTAATGCTCTAGATCACTTTGATTTTTTGTAGTGGAAGATGCTTGGCAACATCACAAACTTAAGAGGAGCTTGGGAACAAATATTACATATAGGAAAAATAAAATTACATCATAAATGAAGATAAAAAAACATAATACTCTATTTTCACCTCAAAACAAGTTTTGGGGTGAGAACTACATTCGGCTCTCAAACTAATAAATTATGATTTTAACAATCATTATTAGCCTCCTCATATCCTTGCTGATCATTATTGGCATGAAATAACTGGTTTTGACCATGATAAAACCCTAAAACCTAAAGACACCAAACCCTACGACCTAAATAAACTACAGAGTAAATCATGAACCATGACTGAAATATGAAAGAGGTTCAGCAAGTACAGATCATGAGGAGAAAAACTGGAAGTAAACCCTACCATCAGTGAATCCATGACCTAATGGAATGCAAACTCATCAGTGTGGGACTCCTACTATGAAATGCAAAAGAGAAGATTTTGATCATTGATGGCAGTGTGAAGACACTAACACTAACATTGGCTCCAATAGGGATGGTAGCTCCTTGGAGGTGATAAGAACATCGTAGACCTAGTAGCCTTGTCCATTGGGCAATGGAGTCAAAAGTCTTCAAAAACCGAAAACTGACACTATGCAAATTGAAACTGACTCATGACTGAAATTGTGACTAGAAACTAAACTAGAACCAACAAATTTACACATATCATCCAATCTTTATAGCCTTCACCTCGGGCCCCAAGCTGAAATGACTATGTACCTGGAAATCTTGCAATGAAAGGGAAAATTGTATGTACAATGATCATGTCATGATTTCGGAAATCACCTCAAAAGTAGTAGTGCTTCGAGAGCCTACTCGTTACTGGCCCTCCTGGACAATCCTGACCATCCATCTCCTTGAGCAAAAAGGAATTCTGTCCTCTGTATGCTGCAATCTTACAAGGTCCTTTCGATAAGTTTTCAAACTTCCCGTGCTTTCCTTTATCATCATTCCAAGCATCCCATCGCAACACTACATCTTCTAGCTGGAATTTGTCTGCTTTGGTTTTTCGATCATAGATTTTCTTGATCTTTTCCTGCAATCTGAAAGTGTTTTGGAAAACTTCATCCCTTGTTTGCTGCAGATGAATCATCTGATTGATTCTTCTCTAAAAGTCATCCTCTTCACTGCCAGCCTCTTGTAACAGTCTCATAACTGGAACTGCAAGAGATGTTGGAAAAATTGTGTAAATGCCATAAACTAATTCAAATGGAGACATCCCTATGGATCTCTTCTGGCTCACTCTGTCAACCCACAAGGCATTAACCAACTTCCTGTGCCAACTTTTCTTATTTGTTTCCAGCATCTTCTTGATGATGTTCACCAAAGACTTATTGGATGATTCAGCCAAACTATTTCCCTGCGAGTAATAGGTTGTAGAATGACCGAAAGTGATGTTATACTTGCTGCAAAATTTGATCATCCTCTTTGATTTGAATGCGGTTGCATTATCTGTGATGATTTTACTAGGACAACCGAAACGAGATAAAATATTTGACTCTAGAAATTGGATGATTACCGTATTGGTGGCTTTTTTGGTTGGAATTGCTTCAATCCATTTGGTAAAGTAGTCGGTTGCTGTTAGGATCAATTTGTGCTGTGCCAATGATGTTGGATGGATTTCCCTGATGAAATTGAGTCCCCACTGCTGAAGTGGTGCATTGACTTTGATAGGTTTCAGAGGAAGAGGCAACAATTTTCTTTTCCTTTGAAAGACCTGACATTCATGAAAGTTCATGACTGTTTTGTAAACATCTGAAAATAGAGTCGGCCAGTAGTAACCTGCTCTCAACACTTTTTTTGCTATTGTCTTCCAGAACAAGTGACCACCACAATCACCTTTATGAAAGTCATACATCACCTGCTGAGCCTCATCTTCTACCAAATAGTTAAGTAACACACCTCCTGGATCTTTCCAATAAAGAACATTATTTAGAATGCAGAATTTAGTAGCTTTGAGTTTGAGTGATCTACCTTTGTTCTTTGTTAGTCCCATAGGTGGTGAAAGGTGCTGAAGTACATACACTATGTCTGAATACCACGGTGATTAAAGAAACATTTCAGATACTTGAATCAGAGAGCCTTCTTCTTCATCTTCTGACATGGCTGCGATGAGATTGATATCTAAGGCATACAGATTTGATTCAGCCATTAACCTCTCCAAGCCTTGACCTTTGATCAGATTTGTGGGTTTAATCTCTAGATTGTATTCCAATATCACTGCAATCCACTTTCCTCACCTTCCTTCCAGATCAGTTTGTATCAGCACATCCTTTGCTGCTGCATTGGGAATGTATGCTATGATGTGTGAGTGCAGAATATACACTCTGAAATCCTTCAAAGTGTTGACAAGAGCAAGAGCTTGTTTTTCAATTATATTGTACTGCAAGGAAGCATCTCTAATGGTCCTGCTGAAAAAGGCAATGGTATTCTCCAGCTGATCGCTCTTTTGCATCAATACTGTAGCCATGGTATGCTCGGATGCAAATGAAAATATGATGAAAACTTGAGTATAATCAGGGCTAATCAATACCGGGGCTATAGATAAAGCATACTTTACTAGATTAAATGGCTTCATGGCATCCTCTGTCCATTCTACCATGCTGTCCTTTTTCAACATGTTAGTTATTTCTCTTAAATGCTCAACTAGATTGGGTACGAATCTGCGTAAGAAATTCATCTTACCATTAAAAGCTTGTATCTCCTTCTTGTTCTGGGGAAAATCTATTTGCTGAATTTCCTCCACCCTTGAAGGATCAATGAGAATGCCTTCTTTTGAGATAATGTGACCAAGCAACTTTCCTTCATCCATGGCAAAGAGACTTTTCTTGGGATTAAGAGATATCTCAAACTTCCTACATCTCTGAAACACAATATTTAAATGGTGAGGATGCTCATCATCGAAACTTGAAAACATTGTCAAATCATCTAAATATACAACAAGAAATACATCCTTTTCATTGGCAAAAGTGATGTCCATTGCATGCTAAAATGTGGCTCCAACATTCTTCAAACCGAATGGAATTTTAGCATAATGAAAAGTTCCCCAAAGTGTGGTAAATGTAGATTTGTCTCGATCATTTTCATGCACCAGAATCTGATTATAACCTGAATATCCATCGAGTAGTGACATGCGCGATGCTCCAACCACTCTCTGCAAGATATGATCCATCTTCGGAAGTGGGTAATTGCCCTTCAAAGATACCTTGTTAAGGTTCTGGAAATCGATACACAATCTGATTTCTCTGGTCTTCTTTCATACCGGAACTAGGTTCGAAATCCAATCAGAGAATCTGATTGGGACAATTATACCAGCTTTGAATAATCTGTTTACCTCTTTTTCAATGGAAGGCAACAACTTGGAATTGATTCTTCTTAACTTCTGTCTGAACAACTTCTAATTTGGCTTGATGGTAATTGTGTGCTAAATTATATCTTTGTCATACACCTTCAGATCTGAATATTCCCAAGCAAACACATCAGAAAATTCAGATAAAAATCTAACATATTTAGTCTTTACCTCAAGAGACAATGTTTTGGACAATTTCACAAACTTGGGCTTATCTGCTGTTCAAAGATTGACATCCTCAACACCTTTATCTATAGGCACCCCAAGCTCAGCTTTCTAGCCACATCATCTTGATCAAAAATTTCTTCTAAAGGTATGAGACCTTTAGGAATAATGTTGTCTTTCAGCTGCAATATCTCCATTTGGTTCCCCTCAATCTCTGGTTCATCGGTATCATAGTCATCATCTATGGAAGCATCCTTGTAATTTCCTTCATTCTGTAAATAAATGTTGATTTCATTATCGTCCCAAAACACTTGCCAATACCTTAAATTGTTTGGAACATCAAGCCGATGTTTGACATGAATTTCAAACTTGTTGCTAGAGTTCATTGGGATCTTTAAATTGCTTGCAGCAATGGCGAGTGAATCTGCAATAATATTCTGAGTCCAAGGTACAACTGTCAAAATATAATCAAGAAACATTCGCAAGATATCTAAGACTACATTTATGTAGGCTCTCATCCGCGGGTGCTTTGCTTGGTAAACTGAAATCCTCTTAGCATTAAGCTTCTTCAAAATTTTCAGACCTGCAATCAAAGATTCATACATGGCTTCATTGTTAGAGCAGTCAAAAGCCAATTTGTAAGAACACACTCTAACATTACTAGGGACTTTGTCAGGCTGGAAAGTAGGCCTGCGAATCCAAATCCCTATGGTAGCACCATCCTTACCCACGACTCCATCAAAATCCATGCTCCAAAGTCCTACCTCTTCTTCTAGATGCTGAAATTCTGTTTCCTTCTCTTCCTTACTTTGATTGATCTCTTCATTTTTATGCTGTTCACTGTCTTTTTGCTGCTACTAGTATGTGGACTGCTCAGAAGAACTTTCCATTTTCTGTATTTCTTGATCAAGGGCTGCTCTAAATTTTTTTGAAGTCTCCGGAACATCTTCTACTTCAACTAACTGACTATCAACATCATTCAAACCACTATCTGAATAAAATACAAATGATTCTAAATCTGTATGTATAGAATTAATTGGATGATTGAATGGTTTCTCTTTGCTAGTAATCATGTATTTCATTTTCTTCTCCCTATATAGTTTTCTCAATTGGCCAAACATGAGAATGGTAGCATAAGAGAAATCTAGTTGTAAATTTCCTTTAAGTTTTGCACCCCATGATCTGGACAAAAGCATACGAAACCGTGGTGGAATGTCCGTAACAACCACATCCATCAGAACATTCTTGGCCGGAAATTGGTCTAAATATACCACCAAGTATTTGATAACACCAATACAATGGACCCTACCAGAATCAAAAGAGTATAGGTCATGATATTTTCGAGTAATGTCAAGGCCTAATTTCTCCATAATGGCTTTTGGCATCAGATTATGGGAAGCTCTGGAGTCGAACATGGCATTATGGAGAACATACTTGTGTAGTCTAAGGCTTATATAAAATGGAGGAACTTCACTATCCTCAAACAAACCTTCTAAGGTAGGGCAAAAAATGAGCTCAAGGTGATCATCTTCTACATTAGCCATATCAGATAAAGGATCTGTATGCAAAATTTTGGACACATGGTGTTTATAGCTGCTGTTCTTAATCAATTTAGTCAAAGGAATTGAAACCTTTAATTTAACAATCTCATTTTCTAAACTAAAGCTAAAACTTTATCTACCTCTTTGACCTGAAGGTCCTTCTTTTCGGCTCTTTCTTTTGCTGCACTTTGTTAATTGTTCTTCTTGTTTGCAACGCTATTTGCTGATGGTCCTTTGCTGGAAGTCGAATCAACAAGCTCTTTCCCTTTCTTCTGAATGTTTGTGGAGTCATTTTTTTTTTGTAAGCTGTGTAGGTCCTTTTCTATTAACATAAAAGCATATTTACATCATCAGGGTGGTCTCACCCCGCGCCGAAGGGAAACCGGGTATCTTGACCACCCAAAGTTTTCCATAACAAACCAAAAATAGAATGTTTCCAACTGTTCAGTCCTTACTTCATATCCTTTATCTAATGTCCTATTTCTGCCTATATACTGCTTCCTATATATAAAAACAACAAAATTTTCATGCCTATAGAAGAGTAAAACAAAATAGCTCTCAAGATGGAGCGAAACATGCCTTTGATCAGTGCTTTTCAGGCTCAGATTGCTGAGCTTTTTCCTTCTTCACCAGCAGTCCACTTGCCTCCAGCTGTTGATGCAGGTCCTCCAATCTTTTATCTTGCATGAGCAGCATTATGACTATGTTCTTCAGTTCTTTTTTCACATTTGGAATACTCTGTACCATCTCAGCTATCTCCAGGGCCACCTGTTCCAAGGCTTTTGCCATAAGTCTCTTCATGACCCAGTACAAGTGAAGAGACTGCTTGTAAAGGGTCATTCTGCCTCTGGTATGACCAGGGTCAGGCATGAGAGCAATCCACTCTTCCATCTCTTCTTCAGATTGAGCCTGGATGGCTTCTTCTTCCCAATGCTCCATAATTCTCCTAATCTTTGGGTTGGCTTTCTCCCTATACTCCTGCTCAACAACTCTTACTCTATTTCCTATAGTTTGCCTTGTCCTCCGCCTTCCGACTCCCGCAGCAAGCTCTGCTTCCTCCTCCAAACTTGGGCTGCATTGTCGCCCCCTCCTTCCTCTCCTCTCCGCCAGATCCCTTCTCCGCCGACCACCTTGGCCTCTGCGTCCCTTCCCTCCTCTACCCTTGCCGTGGGATCCTCCCCTGCCCCTTCCTGCTGACCGAGCCAGGTCATCTTCTGCTTCCTCAGTACCATCACCTGGTAAAGTTCTCCACCTGTCTTTCCATGCTGCCGCCTCCTGATTTTCCGCCAACTCCTCGCTCTCTTCTTCTGAAATCTCAAAAACCTGTATCTTCGGTCGCCCTTCTTCTTCCACCTTGCGCTTGCCTTTCCTGTCTGCTGCGGGCTGACTCTGGTCCTCAGGACCCCCACTGCGTAACCATCTTCTTCCACTCCCGCTTCCTTCCGCCTCCATATTCCTGCTCCTTCTGCAATTATCGCCTCCTGCTTTCGTTGCGAAAACGATCAGACTGCACTGTCGTTCTGAGCTCCTGGCTTCAGATTTTATGTTCTCTTCCCGGCACTGGTCCCGTCGTTGCCAATTATTCCTAAAACTCGTCTGCTCAGCGATATCATTGCCAGAGATCTGTTGGTAGTTAAGCCCAAGGTCCGTAGCGTTGTGAATTGCTCTCCTCGCCGTCCTTCTGTCCTTTCCAGTGAACAGAGGACCTGCACCCTTCCTCTGTCGGCCGCTCCACTTACCTATTACAATTATGCCTTGATCACCCTTGACTGTGACTTGCTTCGTGCGTCGCCAAAACATTATTGTTCTCCTCGCCAGCTCATCCAGCCCGATCGGGCGGTCAGTTTCCTCCTGTAGAATGCTTTGTTGCTTCCTCATGATCATGGTTTAAAATTGTTTTGAGACCATCCCAGCTGTGATCCCTCTCTAGTGAAGTCCAACTTCTATCCAGCTTACTGCCTGCTTCCTTGCTACCCCAATTTGCAAGGAAATCCGCCGCCTTGTTCCCATCTCGTCGGACATGCTTGATGGTTTTATAATTAATCTTGTTTAACAATTCCTCAATCTCTTCGATGATAGCTGCTGTCCTCCAACTTTTAGCGACTTTATCCCACCTCTGCCCATCCTTGAGTTTCTGCAACATCTCAATCGTGATTTGCGAATCCCCTTCAATTTCCAGGTTCAGGTATCTATTTCTAACAGCTATCCTCAGGCCTTCGTGAACAACCCAAAGTTCAGCTTCATTGTTCGTCATCTCTCCTACCCATTCAGCAAAAACCCATCTGGTTTTTCCTTTTCCATCCCGGAAGATACCTCCAAGACCTGCCGGGCCTGGTTTACCCTTCGAAGCTCCATCGAAGTTTAATTTAATGGAGTGAATCCCGGGGTAGCTAAAAAGATTTGGACTTTGAACCTGTGGATTGCTTTGCCTCTCTTTTCTTGGGTAGATCAAACTGAATTCTAAGTTTAGCAATGTGGCTATTCTTCCTTCTTGTTGGTCCATCTTCCAATCTTCCTCATCCCACCTGTCTGAAAGCACAGTTTCCCTGATTGCTTTACTTATCTCTTCCCAAACCTTTTCTGGCCTACTGTTTTGCCCCCTGAAATTCTTTTATTGCGCTCCTTCCATATGAACTAGATCACAAAGCCAACTACTAGACTCCATATTCTTCTGACCACTTTACTGCGGAATTGCCCTGTTCCCCATTGTCCTATGGTCAAGCGAATATTTGTCTGGTCTCTCATTTTTCTACCAAATAGACCTCTGATTTTTTCCCATATGCTTTCTGCGAAAGGACACTTATTTAGGAGATGTTCTTGATTCTCTGCTTCCCTGTTACATAGGCTGCATCTTGACGGGCCTTGAAAACCCCTCTTTATGATTTTATCCCATGTTAAAATCTTTCCTTTTCTAACCAACCAGGCAAAGATTGTGACTTTTGGCCACCATTTTCCTTCCCATATGTTCTTCTAGTCTTGATCTTCTTCATCCTGATTCTGCCTTGTAGTAAGGAAATAGGCTTCCTTTACTGTGAAAGACCCTCTCATTGTTTTGCCCCATCTTAGGATGTCCTCCCCAGTTCTGTTTCGTATTTTCCTAAGATCCATTTCTCTAAGGTAACCTTCCTCTATCTCCCTATTTATATTTTCAGTCCATTCTCCTGGTTTTTTCCACTTTCTCCATATTTCTCTGTTCTCTTCTTCCACCCAATAGTCCTTTACATTATCCATCCCTAGCCTCTGTGCTCTCTGTTGAAGGTCTTGAAGGGTTTGTATTTCATTCATCTTTCTTTTTTGCTGCCATCCATCTTCCCAAAATTTTGCTTTCTCTCCCCCCCGGATCTCCCAGAATGCATACTGCTTTATCAATTCCCTGTTCTGGCTTGCCAAATTCCAAATTGATGATCCTTTTGGGGTGTTTTGGATTCTCAGTTTTTCCTTTGTTTGTTCCGGCATATTATATTTGTATTCCCAAATCTTCTTCCATACATCTGTCCCTCCTTGTAGCCATCTCCACCATAATTTAGCCCCTAGAACTTTATTTAGAGTTTCAGGGTCCCTCACCCCCAAACCTCCTTCTTCCTTCCTTTGGATCAAATTTGCCCGAGAAACGAGGGCCCATTTTCTCTGTTGAGTTGGTCCTCCCCAGATAAACTTTCCAAAAATATCCCTTAGTTTTGCATAAACGCCTTTCGATGCTGCTCTTATAGATAGGGTATACACTGGAATTGATTGAAGAACAGCCTTTAGAAGGACTATGCAGCTGGCGATGTTCAGAGATCTGAACGACTAGTTTGATAACCTCCTTTTGATTTTGTCAATAACCTCCTGCCAATTCTTCATGCGTGTTGGATGTATGTCCAGTTGATTACCTAGATACTTAGTAGGAAGTTCTCCTTGTTTGAATCCCAAGGTTCTTGTGAGGTGAGCCTTTATTGCCTCCGGGGTATTAAAGATGAAAGTGCACGATTTCTCATTATTGATCTCCATGCCAGACGCTTCCGAAAAAACCTCCAAAACCTCCTTGATTATTCTGACTTCCCTGAGGCTGACTTCTCCGAATAGCATTATATCATCAACAAATTGTTGATGTGTGATAACTAAATTGTTTCCCCAAAGCTTTAAGCCTCTGAGCTTATTTCTCCTAGATTCTCTTTTTATGATTCTCTCGAGACCATCTGCTGCTAAAATAAAGAGAAAGGGTGATAATGGATCACCTTGCCTTATACCCCTAGAAGCATTAAAGGGCTTTGATGGATTACCATTGACCAAAATTGAGAAAATGGGGGTGGAGACCATACTGAATACCCATTCAATCCAGCGCTTTTCAAAACCGTATGCTTCCATCACCGCACAGAGATATCTCCAGTTCAGGCGATCATACGCCTTTGAGAGATCCAACTTAATCATCATTCCTTTCCTCTTGTGTTGGTTGAGGGAATGAATCATCTCTTGGGCCACCACTAAACCATCTAGAATTTTCCTTCCTTCAACAAAACCCGTTTGTTCAGGGGAGATGATGCTTGGGAGGAACAGTTTCAATCTTTTTGCCACCAGAGTTGCAATTATTTTATAAATAACATTGCACAGAGCAATGGGTCGGAATCCTTGAGCTTCCTCAGAGTTATTAGTTTTAGGAATTAAAGTTATAAAGGTGGAATTCATACCTGACCACATTCTGTGCTTTATCCGAGATTCTTCGACCACTTCCAGGATGTCCTGTCCTAGAAACTGCCAGCCAGCTTGATAAAATTCAGCTGTAAAGCCATCTGGCCTCGGGGCTTTTCCTTTTTTCATGTTCATAATTACCTCTTCGACTTCTGCTAGTGTTGCTCCACGCATGAGGCCTTTGTTCTGCTCCTCTGTGACCATTTTTGGGATTTCCTTACAGATTTGATTGATTGCTACCCTTCTGTCATCCCGGGTTTCAGTGAGGATCCCCTTATGGTAGTCAGTTAGGACTTGCTCTATTCCATCTTGTTCTATTACTCTCTCTCCTGCTTCATTTTTAATTGAGAAGATCCAGTTCCGTTGCCTGTGTTGAATCATTGCTTGATGAAAAAATTTAGTATTCCTCTCTCCTTCCCGTAGCCAATTTATTCTTGACTTCTGTCTCCATAGGATCTCCTCCTGTTTTCTCCTTTCCTCCAGCTGGCTTATTAAACTTCTCTCCTCCTTACTCCTTTCTTCATCTCTTCCCTCCAGGATAATTTGCTGCTGTACCTCCTCCATTGCCTTTTCAAGTTTTTGTTTTTCCTCAAAGATATTCCCAAATTCCTCCTTGTTCCATTTTCTAATTTTGTTTTTTATTTCCTTAAGCCTTAATTGGAAAGTATGCATTTTACATTGTCCTTTGACTTGACTTTGGATCCACCATTCTTCTAATTTATTGAGAAAATCCGGGTTTCTGAGCCAAAAGGACTCAAAACGGAAAGGTTACTTGCTTTTGATTTTTTTAATGTCAATTTCCAAACATATCGGCCAGTGATCAGATCCTAAGCCTGGGAGAATTTTGGCCTCTATGAAAACATCTTTATTCAGAACTTGCTCAGATAGGAGGAATCTATCCAGCTTTGAAGCAATCTGATTCCTGCCACCCCTCCTGTTGTTCCAGGTGAACACCCCATTTGTTGTTGGATTGTCTACTAGTCTTAGATTTGTTATGAGTTCATTGAAATCGTCCATACTTGGGTCCTGTCTCCTGATGCCTCCTCGTTTCTCTCCTAAATCCTGGATCAAATTGAAATCACCGCCTATTATCCATAAATCGTCCGGGATTAATTTTCCTACTGCCTGAATATTCCTCATAAACTCTTTTCAGCCCCTGGGAAGGTGAGGGCCATACACTCCGGAAATGAGTATTCTTTCCTTCATTCCTACTATCCTACACACTCCAGAAAGGATTCTGGGAAGGCTGATCCAATTCTCGAAGATGACCTCCTCTGAATTCCATAGTATCGCTAAGCCACCAGTTGACCCCTCCGTGTCCTGGGCCATGACTTCAAATTTTGATTTAGATTTGTCCAAAATTTCCTGTATCTGCTGTTGATTCATTTTAGTTTCTTGAATCAGCATTATACTCGGTTTATCTTTCTTCAACCTCTCCTTCAGGTACCTCTGTTTTCCTTTACTGTTAAGTCCCCTTATATTCCAGCTTGTGATGATCATTTACAACTTTTTAGGAGGGGGGTGAAATACCTCAGACAGAGGTATTACCTTTCCGGAATTAACAAGAGTTTCTCCTACTGCTTGGAGCGTCTCATTCATGGGTTTCCTCCCTCTTTTCCTTCATCCTTTGCCATGTCCGTCCAATCCTACTGTTTGAGACCCTGACGCTTCTGATTGGTCCGATCCGGTCTCCACCAATCCTCCTTTCTTCTCCTTAAATTTTTGATAGGCCTCCTTGTATTGCTGTTTTTGAATTTCAGGGATGAATCTCTCATCTAAATGCCTCCATTCTTGCAAGATTTTTTTCATTATCCGTTCTTCTTCAGTCCCGTTCTCTTTCTGTTTGTCTGACCCTTGTTTAGGTTGCTCTTCTGGTTTATCCTGGTGGTCTCCCATTTCAACTTCAGTTTCTTTCGTTTGGCTGTTGGATTTGCCTAGGGTATCCGTTATGATTTCCATCGAGACAGTCTGTGGAGTCATTTTTGGATTGTGCTTCCTTTCTCTTTTGAATTGGACTGACTGGTACATCCCTGCTTCTCAATGAATATTACTTTTGCTGTGCTGTCAAGGCATTCATATATCCTCACTGATAATCAACTGACTCATCCTCCAAAACTGCCTCATTTTCTAGTATGTAATCTTCATCCCTTTGGGTATATGGAACCTCTGAATATTCTTCATCTTTTGTCAGAAAATTGGGCAAACCATCAGTAGTAAAGAAATGATTTGCCTCAACCACCAGATCATCATCATCTTCATCCTCTATTCTGTGCACATAGTTTTGCTGCAAAGGAGTTCTGACCTGCTGCTGTTGTGCTGACTGATATTGTGCCTTTTTCTCACTTTGTTTAATCCTGAATTGAGGCTGCTGCTATCCTCTGAAGTTTAGATTCCTGATTGGTGTTTCAGGTTTATCTGCAACCGTCAACCGGTCAAACATCTTCTCAATTTTTTGGAGCAAATTATTCGCCTTAACATCTGAGGAAGATGCTTATTCCTTTATAGTCTCCTTATTTTCAATTTTCATCCTTGCTATTTTGGCCAACAGATTTGCTTCTAGACTTACAACGTTCTTCTACATATCTTCAAGTGTGGTAGGATCTCTTTCTTGTAACTAATATGCCATATTAGCATCGAAACCGTTTGGAAATTTGATCAATGCTAACCCCATTGATGGTTTAATGTCAACCAGAATAGAATTATAAACTGCATTGAACCTTACACAATAATCTTGCACACTTTCACCCACATTCCTTTTGATATTTTCATACTTTGATAAGATTTGGAGTGGGTTCTTCTTTACCTCCCACCGGTCAAGGAATTGTCTATGTAGAACCAGCAAAGTGTTGATAGAGGCCGCTGGTAAAGCTTGGAACCATTTATGAACCTCGCCTCCAAAACTTTGCACAAATAATCTCATGGTCACATTTTCTTCATCTACCTCATGAAGGTCGAAGAAGTTGTTCATTCTGTCAACATGTTGCTACACTGTAATACTTTGAGTGGCTTCAAAAAGAGGTATCTTACTTTTGTAATCAACAAGCATATCATCCAGATTCTGAGGCAGAACGAGGGGTGCATATCGGGCAGCCATGACTTGAGGTGGATTTGAAATAACGGTTGGACTACTTGGGTTTAATGGAGTGGTTGATGGGAGAGTTGATGGAGGAGTAGCAATGATAGGTTTTTGATCAGATCTGATATGTTGGAGGGGAAGTGTAGGTATAAACTGAGGTTGTGAATGAACTTTGGAACTTGATGGGAATATTGATGAATCGAGAGTAGCGGATGCTGATTCTAAAAGCTCAAGGATATTGGTGATAGTCTGAGTTACCTGATCAATATATGGAGAAGAAGGTGCAGGCCAAGGGCTAGTTTTAGCGAAAATGTCTCGGAAATCAATGAATGGGGTACGAGTCTTGCGATATGATTCTGCAGAAATACTTTGTATGAAATCAAGAGTATGAAGAAGCTGTGAATATGAACTCTATGGATCAAAATTATCTTGAAATATGGAAGGATCAAGAACTGTTTGGTCAATCCAACTTAAAGACTTACTCCGGAATAGACTTTGCTGAAAATTAACATCAAATTCAAGATGTTGCAAGGTCTCTAACTTTTATGGGAATGAATTGACTCTAATGAAGGAATTTTCTCTTGGTGTTTCTTGATTTACTGTAGGTCTCTCTACAACTTTCTTATAATTTCGGCCAATGCGTTGAGGCTCATTAACAATGTCTGGAGGATTGGGATACGGGTTGGATCTGGTGTACCTTTTTGAAGCTAGTATGTTCAAATTCTAAAGATTTTCTTATTGCTTTGCAACTTTCCAATTTTCAGCCTAATGAATTCTAAACTTATCATCCAAAAGTTCAAAACTTCTCGAAAATAATAAAAAAGTACTGGGGTGTAATGAGATTTCATTCCCTAGTATGGTCGCCACTATGTTAGAGCCTAGATTGACCTCAAGCTGAAGGGAGGCAATTCTAGGGTAACCACAAACCAAGCTTAACCTGGTAGCTAGCCCTACCAGGTCGGGAGAGGGCTCTCTCATTATGAATCTCAGTCAAGATGACTGGATCATGAACAAGATTTTATGCTAGGTATAGTAGCTCAAGGGTTTTGATTGATTTTGTTGGTTTTCGCTAGATCAGATGGAGCTGGGCAATTTAGGTCCGGGAAATTAGGTCAGAATGCAGGGTGTTCTATGGGGCAAGGTAGGTATAGGCTTTAGCACTTGAAATTGAGTGAGGTGAGATGTCTAAGACTGGTGAGGAGCTGAGCAGGGCATGTAACGATCATGTATCCTTCTCAAACATCAAAAAACATAGAATACTGAATGATTTCCCAAGGTAGAGCACTACAAACAATGAATTCTACCTATCTATCTTGATATCTTTCAGTTAGAAGCAGTGAAATAGATGATCGCATACATAAAACATGTAAACAACAAATAAGAAAAGAAGAAACTATGCAAAAGCACCATACCACAGGAATCCCATAAAAATAGCTACGACTCCTATTAATTTCCTTGCCAAACTGCTTACAATGATGTACAATATAGTTTAGAGCATCCAAGTGAATCTAACCCTTGTAAATGAGAAAGAAAATACATAATCTAGACATTACAATCCCTCATCCAAACCATCAGGGGTCAAAACCATGAGAAGAGGAGTTGTTTCAACCATTTCTAAACAAGGACCAGGAATATAGGCAGTCAAACAACTTGCCTCTATAAGTAGGGAAACTGATTCATTTGCCTCAAAACCACCTCTAACTAATGAATCTACCCTCTAACAATATTTTACCATTACATTTACATGCCATGTCATTTACATTAGTGAAATCATCCATGAGGAGAGAGAAGTCAAATTTACAGTCAAAATAGGTGAATTTGAGTTTCCTGGGTAAAATGGTCCTAAACGCAACGCCATTGGTCCTGAGCGCAGTGCCACTTTCCACCTGATTTTGAAGGCCTTCCCCTTAGCCAAATTGAGCCCATGATAGCTCAATGGAAATTTTTTCAAGTCTAGTTTCTGTAACACCTATAAGTTTTCAATTTGGATGTCATTTGCCCCCTAACAACTTGAATCTCCCGAGACTGCTTCTATGTGTCCAAAAAGAGGCAGAGAGGTCATTTTTTAGTAGTTTTTGGAACTTTTGGTGGACCATATATGCTCCAAAAATTTTGAAACTTTCCAGGGTATATGTCCTCATCATGCTAAATCCAAATATGTCAACTTTTCCTCCAATGGATTCCCCAGGAAGAAGCGCAACGCCGCTGGCACTGCGCTCCTGGGCAAATTTCTGTGTTATAAATTACAAAATTCCAAAAATGCAAAAGAATTCCGAAATTTGCCCAAATTTGGCATGGAACACCACCATCAGCTGCTTTGATGGACTAGGGAGGCTTTAGCCAACATTCTCAATCTATCTTGCTTCTTTTTTCCTTCCAAAGCTTCCTTAGCCTTGCCTTCAATTTTCTAATCCTCATGTTACAGATTTTGTTGCAGGTCATGTAATGGTAGGCCATGTGTCGGAGAATTTTCTTATCCATGTTGGCCTTCTCAATTAGTCTTTCAAGATGTATGTTGACCCTCTCAAGCCAAGTTTCCCTATCATTTTCAATCTCTTGCTCAATAGGAGTAAATGTGACATGAGCCTCTTTAGCCATTTGCCTGTTTGCTTTGATCATTTGCAGCTCCATGAGGAATTGCTTGTCACTCAATTGTTTGTTTTCCTATTCTAAATATTTGATGATGAACTTGGCTCTCTCTAATTTGTCCACCAAAGCTTGTATTTGAGCTTTCCTTTCTTGAATGATGATGTCCTTGATAGTTTCTTCATCATGAGCTTCCAAGTCAATGATACCATCTCCATGATGAGTAAAGTGCTGCTGTGGCTCCTCATGCTCAATCAGGTGAAAATCTCTTTCCTCCTCATCACCAAGATCTTCCTCCTGCACTTTTTCCTTGCCTTTGGTCAACTGCTCAACCTGTACCTATTTTGTCGATGTAGAAGGCAAAGCCCCTTCCATACCTTGTGGAAATAACATTTGCCTGTGGACTGATGACGAAGGCAAGGCCCCTTCCACACCTTGTGGAGAAAACACTTGCCTAGTAGCTGCAAAAAGTCTCCTTGTGCCTTTCTGATATGTTAAGTACACTGGAACCTCATCAGTTTTGGTTTCCTTGACCTCTTCCCTTGTTTCCACATGGCTAGAAGGCCCACCTTCTTCTTGATGCACTGGTGAAGGTATTTGTGGACCTTTGAACATCACATGAGCAATGAAAGTCTCCCAAGGAATATTAAGAAGACTGAGATGGTGAAGAAAAATGATTTTGATTAAGGAGTAATGGTAGATGATGTTCAACTGCTGAGGGTATGGCTTCTTCTGCACAAGGTAAGCTATCTTGTCAATGTTTCTAAACAAGAAGTATGGGAGGTTCATCATCTTTACCCTAGTGAAGTGCATGAGGAGTCTGATATGGTAAGCATACAACTGGGAGAATCTTCCTTCACAAGTAAAATATTTGATGATAATCCTCATCAAAGGAACATACTTGCTTTCCAAAAATTTAAAGGGGAAAAACCTCTTAACTTGTCTCCTAAACTAAGCTCTGATGCAAGATTCATAATAATGCTCATCAACGTTGAAACCCTTGTACCATTTCTAACCCACATTAGGGATTCTAGTGGCCTCTGAAATGATAGGTGGTGATATTTTGAAGGTTACCCCGACAAGTGTCACCTCATTGTTATGTAAATGAGCCACAAAAAGTCTGGCCAACTCATGGTGAAACTGAGCTCTTTCCACTAGTTCACAGAATTCAAAACATCCTTGGTGCCTAAAAAAAGAGACTGCAAGTGGGCAAGCTTGCAATTCTCTCAAACTGGTGGGCTCCTCTCTGATGATTTTTCCTCCTTTATGAGGCTTCCTCTGTTGCCTGTGCCTCTCCACACAACCGTCACTGAATGTTTCCTCCTCATATTCAAAGTCACTGTCTCTGTCCATGTTTCCCTTAGTTTGCACAGTGTGATAATGTATGGATGGTGCTATGGGCAATGACTTGGAGGAATGGGTGCAAATGAAGGTGTGGGAAAAATGTATGAGGGAGGGGGTTTGGGGAGTGATAAGTGAGTGATAGAGTGTGATAGCAGTGATGGAATAATGGTTTTAGCTGACGAAGTGAGTGGTAGGAAAACTAGGGTTTTATAATAGAGATTAGGGTTTTAATTTTGAGGATGAAAAACCAAGAAAAGTTTCACATGTGCACACTAAGCAACAAGAGGAGTGATAGTACTTGCTAAGAGAAAATATGGAAGAAATTTGGTGAAATTTGGAAACTTGGAGCATTTTTGGGCTTTGCTGGTCAAAGTGTAGTGCCACCCTGTAGGAGCGTAGCTCTAGTCCAAGAGCATAGCACCCGTGTTAATTTACACTATGCGAAAATGCCAGGAGTGTAGCGCCAAGCTAAAACCTCTAGAAGTGCAACGCTTTCCTTTATTTTGCTCAAGGATGCTTAGAAATCGTTTTTTCCTCTCTTCTTGGCTCTTTGATTTTAAAAAATGACACAATGACATGAAAAAGGAAGAAAATGAGTTTATATATGATCACCTTTTGATTTTTTCTTTTGAAAACCCATCTTTGTAATGTCTCTTTGTCTCTTTCAATACTTTGTTTTTCAAGTTTATTCTCTTTTTCTTGCAAGTGGACTAATGCTCTAGATCACTTTGTTTTTTTGCAGTGGTAGATGATTGGAAACATCACAAGCTTAGGAGGAGCTTGGGAACAAATATTACATATATAAAAAGTAAAATTACATCTTAAATGAAGATAAAAAAACATAATACTCTATTTTCACCTCAAAACAAGTTTTGAGGTGAGAACTACATTCGGCTCTCAAACTGATAAATTATGATTTTAAAAATCATTATTATCCTCCTCATATCCTTGGTGATCATTATTGGCATGAAATAACTGGTTTTGACCATGATAAAACCCTAAAACCTAAAGACACCAAACCCTACGACCTAATAAGATAAACTACAGAGTAAATCATGAACCATGACTGAAATATGAAAGAGGATCAGCAAGTACAGTACATGAGGAGAAAAACTGGAAGTAAACCCTACCATCAGTGAATCAATGACCTAATGGAATGAAAACTCATCAGTGTGGGACTCCTACTATGAAATGCAAAAGAGCAGATTTTGATCACTGATGGCAGTGTGAAGACACTGACACTAACAAAGAGAATAAGGGCATTGACATTTTTCAATTATACTTTTGTATTATCTAGGTCCTTTTCAATACTAGTAGAATGACAAGAAAACTTTGAACTTATTTCATTGACCCAAATAGATCCCCATCTAGTGAAAGGTAAACCTTATAAATGCATTTGTTTCTTTTTGTAGGTGGTAATTTCCAACGATCCCATACAGTTCCACCATATAATAAACTGATTTATCCTCTTCCTAGAAGATGGATTCATAATGAAATAACCATTATTTTCGCATAAATTTTCACAAAGAAATTTTTCCAAAGATCGTGAATAGGAAAAATCAAGAAAAATTGTATCAGTAAAAGTTGAAAAATGTGTTATTGTTGTTGTCCTACATTATTTCACCTTTGCCTAGGAATATTTTTATATTATAGAAGTTTATTGGATTTTCCTCATTTAATAATGGAACACATTTCAATTAACTTATTTAGATCATCCCCTCACTTTGTATTTCCTCTAGCTAGTTTGGTCCTCATAAACTTCTAAAATTCTACCTCATACTCCTAAGAATGGAAACTACCCTCATGACACTATCATCATCCTTTCATTAGCACTAAAAGGTTTTTGGTAAGAAGGATATTAGTAATCATTTCAACCATAAAATCACATAAAAAATACTAAGACAATAAAATCAGAGATCGCATGTATTAGAAGCCACCATCAAGAAATCATCTGACCCTCGACCTTTTAGATGGTCTAGAGACTTTTTATCTACTATGTTGGCACCTAGCATAAATTGGTTCTCTCTCCTAGAATTTTAGAATTGTATCATAATTATGGAAATGGTTGTCATGTGTTCCATGCTATGCTATCCAACAAAAATAACAAAATCAAGGGTCCTCTTCAATACCCCTTACATACATGGAAATAAGGAATGTATCCTAGCCATAAAAAAGATGACGACTTGCCATATGACTTGATAAAAATTGATAAAATAATATATGGCTGAGCCTTGAACAACCCATGGGTATGCAAAATGACTCCATATTGACCAACATTATTAACGGATAAGGCCTTCCTCTTCATTTCCTTTGCTGAGAGTATTCTGTGGATGCCAATCAAGCTACTCCGATACTCTAAGCAACCTACTTGTAGGTGGAGGAGACATGATAAATGTTGGTTTCAAGATCAAAGATTATATTATCAAAGATCATAGCTTGAAAAGTTCAATATATGTGCAATATAATTTGTAGATGCAAACAAAATTAAATTGGTGTAGTCTAATAACTTTTCAACTCTTTTCCACAGATTTTCCAATAAATTTTGGCCAAAACATGACTAAAAGTTGGAAAAATTATAGTTTTAAGTGGTTGAGTCCACAAAATTAGATGTATGTGTATGCAATCAAATTTTCCAAGAAACCCCAAATATGAAAGAAATTCCACCTTGTCAGCCTTTCCAGTCACACAGGATAGATCAGTTCTCAAAAACATTGAAAGGAGGAGGGACAAATCTGATGTTTTCATTGCTTGTCTCATCTTTTTCTTGGTCTACAGATTGATAGCCCATGTGACTACCTGTTGCTTGATGGAACATATTACATTGTTGGTTCTTGGACCTAATATATACCCATAAATGTACATTTCAATTTTTTGTTTGATGATGAAGATAAACCATTCCCTTTCTATCTTATCAATCCATATTATAAAGTTGTAATCATATCCCCACAGATACCTATAAGCATGTTTTGATCACATTAACCTTGAGGATGACAACTCTTCTCATAATTGTTAAAATGGTTGATCCGGATTTAAACAGGAACGCAATAGATTACAGAGATAACCATAAATACAGAGATGCGATAACCATGAATAAAGAGATGCAGCGGAAATAATGCTTCATTTCATTAATGGAATATATCGAAATATGCTTACAACCAGAATTGGAAATAAACCAGCTAGGGCGATGGTAGCTTATCTCTGAGAAGAGATGTGCGGCTACATGCCTCTGAACCGTTCCAAACTGAGTTACAATGAGGCTCGAAGGCCTATTTATTATTGAGAAACAATGGAAAACCCTTCACATTCCAAAACCTAACCCTAGAAGATGAAACGCCAAATTGTGGGCCCCGTTT